>JAEIJG010000915.1:0-16691 GCA_037289395.1 Beauveria scarabaeidicola
TACTAGGTTAGTGGTTACTAGGTTAGTGGTTATTAGGTTAGTAGTTAGGTTAGTAGTTATTATTTTATAGGCATATGCCTAGTATATGCCTAGGTTAGTGGTTAAGTTAGTGGTTAAGTTAGTAGTTAGGTTAGTGGTTAGGTTAGTGGTTACTAGGTTAGTAGTTACTAGGTTAGTGGTTACTAGGTTAGTAGTTAGGTTAGTAGTTATTATTTTTTAGGCATATGCCTAGTATATGCCCTTTATATAATGCATATGCACTGCATATGCAATGCATATGCTAGAGCTACTCACCGCCTTTGTACTTTTTGCCCCGCTCCAGGTCAGATGAGCTATGGTTGAGGTACAGACGAGCTGTGTGCCCGGCAAACTGTGCAAGGTCTCGATCAGCCATTTAACCAAGCACAAGTTACTAAATGCACCCTAGTAAAATCGCTTATAAGGATTTTTGCATGGAACTTTTGAAGACAACTTGCAGCTGGATGTTTACTTCTAGCCCAAAACGGCCAGCGTAGTTGTCCAATCAAGCTGGATTCCGAGCATCTAGCGAGAACAAGTCTTTTCCAGCGGCGACCCATCATCGCAGTACATACCTGGTAGTCTTGCCAAGCTTGTCCTAGTGGTAAAGTTTTCTCACATTACGGATATCTTTATCATCTTCACAAAATGGTGGCGCGGAAGGCTCATGATTGCTTGCTTCATGTCCAATCCTTTCTCGACGCTCTTCTTTATCCACCAATAAGGATCATAGGGCGATTGTCCATCTTTTCCAGCTCGTCTAGGCTTGCATGTTTCTCTTTCTTGTTTTTGACATTAGCACCAATGACCTGCAGCAGCTCGCGTTCGTGTGGCAGCCACCCGACGTCAGCTTGACTGTGCATCATCCCCCCACTACCATCCTGTAGCCGCTGCTTCTCAGCCTGCACAAGTCGTTGAAACGCTTCTTGGTCCATTGGCTTGCCGTCATTGCCCCGCCGTATAATGTCCCGCAGAGATACTTCTGCGTTATCGTGCAGGCAGACCTTGAGATTGCCGTCGCCCGTAATCCGAAGTCTGTTGCATGTGCCGCAGAAGTGGTCCGTCATGCTCGTAATGAATCCTACCTTGCCTGCAAAGCCAGGTATCTGATACGTTCTGCTCGTATCGTTGACATGGCCAGCGACTGCATGTATGTCCGGATATACTGCCCGAATTCGAGATAACATCTCCTCGTACGAGACCAATTTGCCTCGATTCCACTTGTTCCCGCCAAACGGCATGTATTCTATAAATCGCGTCTCGATTTTCTTGTCTCGTCCCAGCTCCACAAACGAGGTAATCTCATGGTCATTCAAGCCACGCATGACTACGCAGTTGACCTTGAGCTTGATACTGGCGCCTGTTTTGTTCATCTCCAGGATTTGGTCAATGCATTTCATGACAGCAGTGAACCCCTTGCGCCGCGTCATGATCTGATACTTGAACTCATCCAAGGTGTCGAGGCTCAAATTGACGGCGGTCAGCCCTGCCTCAGCCATTGGTTCCAGTTTGCTTCCAAGAGATATTCCATTTGTCGTCAGGCAAATCTCGCGTAGTCCTTTTTCACGGAGCGAGCCGAGCTGCTTCACCAAAGGCACTATATCGCGCCGCACTGTCGGTTCTCCTCCAGTCAATCTGATTTTGGTGACACCTTGGGAAACAAAGAGCGCCGAGAGATAGAGAATCTCGGGCGTCGTAAGAAGATGCGCCTGTGGTGATAATTGCACCCCCTCTATATGTACGGTCAGCTCAGGAACTTTGTGAGCGATGATGATTGGTCTTGCCTTCAGGCATGCAATACAAGCATCGCAGATTGCAGCGCTCTGTGACACTGATCCGCAAGTAATCATGCCGTCTTCCGAAGCCGTCTGTAAGGAACTCTGAGAAGGGTTTCGCATTTCGAATGGCTTCTCGCCGCCCCTCGAAAGCCGGAAAACTTTGAGGCGTGTCATTGACATCAACCGCGTGTGTCAAGCTACTGTTAGATCGCACTTTCGGTAGACACTTTCCGAGTCCATGTGCAAGATTCCCCCTGACTGGCTGGTGCAAGGCGTAATTAAAGTGCTGGGCAACGAAATTTCTTGTCCGTATATACATGCTGAACAATAGCGTGTGGAGAAGGGATGAGAGGGGGAAGATTGGGGTTATAGTGGCGCGGCGTCCAAGACATTTATAGGTATTCTGCCCAGCCTCTTTCCTGGAGACAGCGGCGGACAACCTACTAATTACTGCAGCACTAAGATTACATTCAGTTTTTCCGACGAAAAGTAAATGATTTATTGGGGACTGTTTCTAATATGGGCAATGGCTATTCATGTTCACCATGCTCACAATGATCTTGCACTAGTACGACGTTGTATCGCGTACTAACAATACGGGCAATTTACTTGGATAGCTTCTTCTAAACGCCACTCTTAATATAGGGATGAACTTTTCCGAGATGATCTACTCATAATTAGCAAAGTTTCACCATTTCCAATTATTGAATGCTGCTTACCGAGAACCTCGCTCGTAAGCTTTTCCGGGACGCCTTGTAGCAACTCCGCCAGGTTTCCAACGAGCTCTCTTGCCCTTTGGCTCGCTGCAAATGATCTTGTACAAGGCTCGAGGCTTCTCAAAATCCCTGTCCGGCTATGGTAATGTTATCTATCATGTGGGATGTGATGGCTCGAAATGCCTACGTTTTTGTTCAAGGTCAAGCGGCCGACTCTGCGCAGCGGCCACTGCTCGTGAGACCAAGTGTAAGTGCAGTCGAAAATGTCAATTGGCGCCGTCGCGACTTCCTCGGGCTTCATAGTCTACATGTCGCTTATGGCTTCCATTAATAGATAGAAATTTGATAGGGTCGTGAATGAAGAAGACGGGAAGATTATTAAAGACAAAGTCCTATACGCCCTCTTCCGTGTAGAACTTGGTGGCCTAGCCGCGCACGTCGCGGATAGTATCGGCCGAGCCTTTTCCCCCACTAATAGTAAAGATACGCGTCAGAATAGGCGTTTTCTTGCCAATTCCTATAAGGAGCTTTACGTCTGTCACGTCAGGGTTGTCACTAGACTGGCCTATGGGAACCGTGTCAGTCGGTACTACTAAAGTCGTCAATCACTTTTTGTGGCACTTACCATTGGCAAGTTTACTGGTAATATCGCTCTAGGAACCATTAGCTGAAGAAGCATGCCGTCACTGTGACGAGCTCACCATGATAAGGGAAGTGAGTATATGGTCTGCTACCTAACAAGAACAGCGACTCCAAGTCAAGCAATCACTCCAAGTCAAGCAATCACTCCAAGTCAAGCAATCACTCCAAGTCAAGCAATCACTCCAAGTGTTAACAGGCAACCATACAGTATTCAATGGCATGGAAATATGCTTTTATCAGCACACAATCATCAAATCCGGATCTTCAATCTTGCCTCCAACTACTACCTAGCTATGGGCGTGGGGATTGATGAGCGATCGACGAACGATAACACCACCCCTCTAGCCATTTGCCCCGCCAACCCGCTATCTACATATCAGTAGAATCCGTACATTCCGAGCGTGGGAAAGAGTAAGCTCGCCATCCACTAGAGCCGAATGCCACTGTAACGGCATGATTTGACTGGTCAAGCATCGGTATATCCAGAGTCCTTATGGTGGATGTGTAAGGGAAAGACAATTTCTGGAAACGTAAGCGAACTCCATTAGCCACAAGATACGACAAAAAGTCTTCCCACGCTATGATTGGACCATGGTCTTGCCATTTCCGGCTTAACAACCACAGGCTAATTGCCTCTGCAGCAAAGCCCAAAGCATATTTGACCGCCATGTCTGTGTGGCAGCGGGTATGCGTGCATCAGCTACAGCATGGAAAGATGACTTTCGACTATGATTGGATCCTGGTCTTACCATTTCTGGCTTAACTCTCCTCTCTTGACCCTTGTGTAGCACAGGTATGTGTGCGGCGTTGGCGCGGGCATGAAGCATGATCAGCTTGGCCAACATCGTCAACAATCGTTCAACATAAATACTTTTGCATCTGACTAGGACGCAATTCAAAACTGGCCAAACGTTCAATCAACGTACATTCTACCATATCGCCAAGAAAAACAAATACTGCTGCCAAAGCGCAAACCATGGCACCCACGGCTTCCAAGGCGCAAAATGACGCGGCCGAATTGCACGCCAAAGCATTCAACTTCAAGACTGCAAATCGTCCAGATGAGTGGAAGATTGAGCAGGGACTGTCCGGAGCTGTGCTGCCAGTCCTGGATATGACCGGGCCTGAGACCAAGGCACTGGACATTCAGACTTTTGGCCCTCTCAGCAAGGATGATGAAGCGATCGAGTCAGTGGGCGATCGCGAGAAGCTCTTTACTCGTGAGAGAAAGGGCTGGGTTGGGTAAGCAAACTGTCTAGACTGTGGTTCTGACTTGAGCTAACATACAGCCCCCATTCAGCTTTGTAGAGTGGGAGAACTATCCGGAAAAGAAGGCAGCGGCGCACAAGATCCTGACTTCCCAGACCTTCCCGCCAAACCCAGAGTTCCAACTTGGCCCAATTCCCGGCACGAATCCCGTGCTCCCTGGCACACACTGGAAGATGTGGCACCATGCGATCGGTGGTGAGCTTACCTCGGTCCCCGATGATTCATGGGACATTGTCCTCAAGGAAAAACACCCTGATATGCTGCATCTCTTGCAGTTTCCCTACAATGGTGAACCTCCCAAACGATTGGTCACGGACAAGACAATCACGCCAAATTCCCTGCACTTTGTGCGAAATCACGGCGGCATCCCAATCATCAACAAGGACGACTTCAGCTTCGTGCTGGATGGTCTCGTGGCAAACCCCAAGAGCTTTACCCTTGATGACATTATGGACAATTCCAAGTACCCACGCATGGAGAAGACGGTGACCATCCAATGCTCGGGCACGCGCCGCATTGAGCAGATTCTCAAGTACCCTGGCCAAGGCGACGAAGTGCCCCAGGCGCCGTGGGCGGAAGGCGCCATTGGCAATGCCCATTACGTGGGTATTAGCCTGAAGAAGATTATCAAGGCCTGCGGTGGCTTGGTGGACGGGGCGAAACACTTGGAGTTTTATGGTGCCGACACTTACTTTAAAGATGACAAGACGATGAACTATCTTGTCAGTGTTCCGTGGTCGAAAGTCAAGGCAAACGAGGTTATGCTAGCCTGGGAAATGAATGGCGAACCGCTTCCCGCTATTCACGGCTATCCGCTTCGCATTGTCGTCTTTGGCTATATCGGAGCTAGAAGTGTCAAGTGGCTCTATCGCATCAAGGCCATCAAGAACCCTTCGCGCGCGCCGGTCCAGAGTGCAGAGTACCTCTACTTCCCGCAGCAGGTTGGCAAGCACAACTTTAAAATGACTGATGGAATCCAGATTCAGGAAATGCCTGTCAGCTCTGCCATTATGTCGCCGTGGACCAAACAGGTCTGCATCCACAATGGCAGCATTCGCTGCCGGGGATGGGCATACTCGGGCGGCGGCCGATGGCCAGAGCGCGTGGAACTGTCCAACGACGGTGGCTTCAACTGGTACACTGTGCCGCTCGAGAACCTGTCCAAGAAGGGCAAATGGGCATGGCGCACGTGGGAGTTTGACTTGCCCTGCGACGTCGAGGGATGGGTCGAGATTGTTGTCCGCTGCTGGGACAACTCTCTCAACACGCAGCCCCCCGATGTGCGTACTGCATGGAACTGGGGATTGCACGTTACAAGCTCGTGCCACAGGATTTCCGTCTACAGCGTCAACAAGTCAAAGCCGGCCACTCAGGCGCGACTGGCTGAGTTTGAGGACAAGAAGATTCCATTTGGCCCGATTACTGTGCCTCTCGAGTTCCCGTCTCAGACCTGGGAGGACTATGAGAAATTCTGGCAGCAACATGACCCTCGTGATGCTGATGACGAGTAAATCTACAGTTTAGTCTTGAAATGGGGTATAGCTTGCTCTATAACGAATCTCTTGGCTAATTGTATTGGCTTTTTGGAATTGTACAAGTCTTTTCTCAAACAATTTAATTCTCGTTGCGGAATTGTATAATTAATCTCAAACAATTTAATTCTCGTTTCGAATTCATGCTTAGTTGTTGATCTCAATAGATGACATGAGACGTATTAACCTTGTCCCCGCAAGCAGTATATCTGCGCTGTAAAAGGATTAAGAATTCCTGCTTTGCTGCCCAATAGCTCCCACATGCGAATTAGTCTGGCTGATACCTGTCCAGCATGTGTAGCTGCAAAACAAATGCCATCCAGTGCCACTGCTACATGCCCACTCAGAGCAGCTTCGAAATATCTTCAGCCCTGGCATGAGAAGGTGAGACGAGCAGGATTTCCCTATTTTTGTATTTCCCAAAAGGGTAATACTATCTCATCCATTACTTGGTGCACACCCTCCCCACATGAGCTTGCTCTCAGCTCGGTTAGTTGCCAACTAACTTGCCAACTAAAGGTATTTAGCAACAGTAGCCCCGCGGATTAGAATGCCAGCCTCGACCAACGTGGCAACCAGTCTGTGCGACAGAAAGCTGCAGTTTCCATTGCACCAGTATCTTCTCTTGAGATACATACAGTCCTCCCCTTGAAATAATGTTAGCGTGATACCTGTGCCCACATAGTGCAGCCAATTAACTGTGCAGGAGCAAGGGGGTCGTAGAGTAAGATTATTATAAGCAGGAACTTAATATAACTAATAAATCATATATAAAAAAAAGTATCTTAATATATCCTAGTACCCTGTGTACCCCCCTTTAGCTATAATAATAGCAGTATATCTACGTAAGAATTTCCTCCTCTAAAATGCTCTTTCTGTGGCCTAAATAGGAGATGGTGGTGGTTACGAATTTTTAACTAATCAGAGACGAGCGGGGCCGGAGTAATAATAGTCCGCTGTTAAGGCGGTACGGATCAACAGCTCCGGTGACTTCGGCGCCGGAAGAGTGGGTACTCGTACCTCGGCTACATTATTTCAAGGGGTGTATTGTATACACCCCAGCTACTAATACGACACATTGTGCAGCGAATGCACCCCCACATCACCACTTTCAACTTCCAAGGCGCAGCCAATCTATCGAGCGGGGTATTCCTGTAACCGAGCCCATTCCGTTACATTGACGTCGGTGTCCAGTTACTTGTAAATCAGTTTGAATAGTCGGGGCATCATGGGCGAGCTGTTGTGACGGCCAAGAAGAAAAGAACGAGTTATGGCCAGATGAATCGGGCAAATTTGCATCATGATAGTACTAGATTGGCTCGGTATAGTAAGCCCATGGTGAGTTATCGACTACAAAACTCATGTTGCGCATTTTTAACCGCAAAGCCATCTCTCTCAGGTCCACAGCCAATTCGACCTCATTAGCTATCCTACAGCTTCTGGCGGGAGCTTCCGCGATTGCTCCTGGGAGAGCTCCCAACTCGAAATGTCTGCGTCTGTCAATTGGCAGAGCGCGGATGCTGGCGACTTCCAGTTTGTTACAGAGTCAAACAGTCGAGCACTACGCAGCCATGCCATGAAATCTCATTGGCGAGTGCGAAAGCAGCGGGCAAGCGGTCGACGGAGCGCAGGCAGCGGTTCGCAGCTGCATCTGCAACCACTGCGGCCGCGAGTCCATCACAGTCATGTTCTGGCCATACATGAAGCTGAAAGAGCATCTGGCCCTGGATCCAGTAGTTTGACCAGCCATCAACAGTTCCCCAACATGGGTCATCTGACACGAGCAACCTCAGAGGCGCTTTGCAGCGTCATGGGAACCCTGAGTGGCGGCCGACTGGACCCGTTTGACAGTCTTCCTGTCAGGCTAGCCACCGTGCATCACAGGCTGTTGTACCACTGTATGTTCCGCGATGCCGAATACACCTTGGATGTTGGATGTTTGTTCTCACACTCTCATCACAGGGCTTTCCATGAGTGCGACAACCATGCTCAGCCATCTCCCAGCTCCAATCCTCCACACAGCGCGAGATGTATGGCTGCCACTTGACTTGTCCAATGCCGCGTCATTCAATGTGTGCATGGCTCACGCAGCTGCGCACCTGGCGCGGATCCAGGGCCGACGGTGCTCGACAATCGCTCTGGAATTTAAACTAGAGGCAATGCGAATCATCTCGGAATGGATACAGAATGAAGCAAAAGCCCTTAGCGATGACATGTTTGCAGCTGTCTTGAGACTCTTGACATATGAAGTACGGTCCCAACACATGAGTCGCTTTATCACTATGCGTGAGCTAACGTATTTTTGCACAGCGACAATGGGGGACTGAATCCGATTGGAAAGTCCACCATCATGGTCTGCTTCAGATGCTTGGCGCTCGCGGCGGTGTTGAGGCACTGGCTAGTAACGGGCGCCTTGCACTGGTTGCATTCCTGTAAGTATCCGTTGGCCGGGCCGGTGGCCGGGCACGAGTTTTAATGTTATACTAAGTTTTTCTTGATAGAACAACACTCATGGTACGACAAACGTGGTTTGATAGCTCGAATCATATATCGGGCTTGCTTGCACCTGAATCGCTCTACACACTCGAGCTTATCATTGGGGACGAGTCGGCCGCCACTCGCCTTCGGTGTCTGTGGTTCCATTCACTCAGTCAAGATATGGAACACTTTGCACTCGATTCAATGGAGACAGACTTCAATCTTGTTGCAGATTACCCCCATCTTCAGGATGCATTGCTGCTCCTCTTGGTGGAAATGGAGCAAGATGACGTCGACGGCGACGGCGACCACGGCGCAGACATGAGCGATGGTGATTTCAGACGGCTGGCCTGCGTCCTCTTCATTGCCATTCTATATCGAACCTCGATTACGCCACCCCTAGAGGCTTCAAGCCCCATTCAAGGGTCGTGCATATCCTGTCCATCCGCCCTTTTTGCACTCAACGCACACCTATCAGAATACTGTGACACCTGGCGTTGGGATGTGCAAGGACTTTACATCACCCTCTTTAGTGGCTTTTTTTCTGCCGAGGATGATATTCCTGACCGCGACTACGTGTTGGGCATGATATCTCTTCTCCGGTCTCTGACCAGCGCCGCTCGCCAAGGCATAGAAAGCTGTCTACTGCACGTAATGTGTCAACGCTCGGCCGCCCGGGCTGAACTTGTCACAAACATTAACGACTCATACAAGTTTACACAGAGTATACAGAACACGTAGGAGACCAGCCCTACCGGTATAAAACTGCCATTCTGCGGCATGCCCATGGCCGCGAAAATATAATAAATCCATCAAGTCAGATCGGGATTACTATGATTTAATCTTTCGATAAATGTGTGTTTTCTGACCCTCGTAATTATAAATGTAGAATACTTACCGACCTGATTGCTGCTCTGGACGAAACGTATGAAATCCGTCGTCAGAGTAGGTACAAGGAAGCCAGGGCTTCGGTACATGTGTAATAAAATGTAAATAAAATTGGTCAAGCTCCAAGTATGAGAAGCAAGGTAGTTGGAGTCTCGTCTTGACATAGTTGGCTAGTAAGCAATGTCAATAAAACGTAGCAAGTTGCATCTAGCGTTAATGCTCTACTCATGGCCGTCGAGGCATCCGCGAACAAGGAGATGGAGGCTTTGCGAAACTCGATAATCCTGTCCTCCGCGGTCGCGTAAAGCTCTTTTTCCCCGAAGCGCGTCTTTGCGCGTCTCTGTCTTTCTCTTTTTTTTTTTATTTTTTTTTTTTTTTTTTTTTTTTTTGAAACCTTAGTCTCACAATCGCCCTTGGGAAAAAAAGGATGCGATGCTTTTCTGTGCTTGTTACCGCGTCCCGCTTTCAGAAGGCAACCATTTGCAGTTTATGTTTTGTACAAAAGGAGCAAAAAAAAGTCTCATCTCCTGGAACATGACGCGCTTTCGTCTCCCAAATGGGCAAAAGACTTGAAAAACTAGTGTACAGATCCTAGACAGTGCCCTGGACCGGGCCCTGCATAGCTTCGTTCTTCATATGTGTGGTGTGGGTTCGCGTGTCTGGCTTTGGGCGTTTGGCAGAAGCAATTCTTGGGCATACCAGTTATAACTTATTCAGCCGTCGTGTGATTGAGCCCTCGTTAAAATAGGCCAGCCATCCATGCCTCAAGCTGCAGGAGAAAAGAAGAGCAGTGGGGATGCTCAGGGCTCAAGGCTTTCTAGGCTCGTGGTTATGATTATAGGCTGTCCCTTGGCCTTTGCTGTCTTTGAGATGGGCATCCATACATGGGATCGGCGGCTTGCCACAGAATCATGTACTTGAGCAGGGGTTCGCACATCTTTTGGTATTGCATTGGTAGGTTGTAGGGCTATTGGCCAGAGGCCACACTATAATAAACAAGATTGCGTAAAGCAAGGTTCAGTATCGGGGTGCAACTTTGATCTTTGCTTTTCTTGACGAGAAATGCTTCAGTGGGCCATGTCCAAGGCCATGGGCACGTTTCCTAACCATTCCAATGTGCCCATCTATCGTCTTTTCAGCATATATAGGCTGTAGCGCGCAAGGGACGTGATAAATCTGACATTCTATACCTAACCACGAAGAAGAAGAAAAGGCACAGCCGCCAATTTTCAGTTATAGCCGGGTCGAACACGCTTGAAAACAACTCGTAACGTATTTTTCTTTTCATATGAAAAAAACTGTTGGAAAGTAGACAACTTGAAGCCTCCCTTGCATGGCAAACCATCAGCTTGGCCAAGACAAGGGCGTGGCTTTCTCATGCAAGTCTCTTGAGAAACAAGAAGAAACTTGATAAATAATAATTACAAGTCTATTTCGCTTCTTCTTTGGCTGCGTTTTCTTTGTCGGTGACTTTGCCAGGAGACGACCACTCCACAATATCCCAATATCCTCAAGTTACTTCTTATTATTATTTCCCTTTGTACCGAGTGTGTGGTTGATTGCTTTTTTCGTCCAACCTTTTTAGCTGACCCCCTCATCCTCCCTGATGTGCTTGTTAAAAATATCTGCCCTCATCCTCCCTTGGCCTCGTCGCAGCCCCTCTTCTCCGAAGCAAGAAGAAATGCAGTATCCTACTCCTACTATCCCTATCCCTATCACATACCCTTTCCCAAATACTGCGCGAATCCCCCATAACCAGAACATGTTCTCCTCTCTGCCACCCATTGTCAATGTTTCACCCTGCGTGTTCAACACCAACATTCTGTCCTCCCTTGCCCCCCCCCCCCCCGACCCTTCCAAGCTCGAGGGCGTCGCACAACGCATAGGGCATCGCGCGATCAAGAGCTTTCCGCTTACGCCACTCTATTGTTAGGCTCTCATTCCCCAGTTTTTGGCCCAGAAGCAATGTTGCTCAATGCTCGCCCCTTTGTATGTGCAGCTGCAGGTGATGGACGGTTGTGGATGGGAAATCGGCATTGGTTTTTCGCGCGTCTGCCTTTGTCGCGTCAAAAAAACGACAACAATACAAAATATCGTTGCTTGTAAAACAATTAAAGACATAATCGCGCGCTGCCCAGATGAGAATTCCAAAGTCACACAAGAGGAAAAAGTTTTGCTCGATTTTTTTTTTTTTTTTTTTTTTTCAACCTTGCACAAAGTTACCTTGTCTCATAACTTTTATCCCGTGTCCTACACCAAACACTTCTCCTCCACGGTTTCCAGTCATTTCTGCTGTTCTTTTTTGCCCTCTACTCGTCTTATACTTGTTCCTTTCTTTCTTTCTTTCTTTCTTTCTTTCTTCCTTTCTTTTTACTTCTGCCCCCTTCTTCCTCTCTTGCTACATTGTCGATCTTGGGGATTATATTTCCCTTTTTGACTTGTACTTTTTCTTTTTCCGTCCCCAATCTCCCAAGGCTAATGCATCTCGGATGCATGCAACATTGCAAGACCTGTCACCCAGCATACATCTCTGTACGCCTGCAGACGCACAACCGGCGTACCGCATTGCTTTTCCTTTCCCCTTTGCGCGCCTAAGCCGCTGAGAAAAGGGCAAGGAAAGAAAGAAGTGAAAAAAACAAAAACCTCGACCCTTGCTTTCCAGCTCCCTCTCTCCTCTCTTTCTCTCTCTTACCTTGCCCGGAACCTGACCCAGCACGTTGGGCCTGGCTGCCAGGAACAAGGGGAGAGGCGCTTCTTGCAAATCCGCTTCCTTTTCTTACTGATAGACACGCTCTGCTTCCCTTTCTTCCCAGCAAGTCGTTTATAGTACGATCCCCTCCTTCTTCTTCTTCTTCTACTACTACTACTACTACTTCCTTGTTGCACCGCTACGGGCAAGTTCTCGTGGGACTCCCCCATTACAACCAGGCGCATTTGTAATCACATTTACAGCGCGCGCCCCCGTGATGATGGAGGCAAGTCTGAGCGGTAGTAGTAGCCTTGGGGTCGCCGTTCCCGAACGGGTGCACTCCCCGTGGTCGCGAGCCCATCAGACCCCGACGCCGCCCGGCGATGGTGGCGGTGGTGGTAAGGCGATGCCCGGATACGCCGTCAACAGCAACTCGAGCATTACGCTGCCCGGGTTCCCCCCCAGCAGTCACACGCGAAAGCTTTCCGTAGAGACCTGCTCAACGCAAAAGACCATCAAGTATGGAAAGGGCAAGTACGCCGACGTCGAGCTCATGCCGCAACCAAGCGACGACTCTGACGATCCACTGGTAAAAACAACCAACTTTTTCTTTTTGCTTTCCATCTTGACAAAAAAAAAACTTTTTTTGGCTTACACAAAACTTGGGGTGGGATAGAACTGGCCGCAATGGAAAAAGGACCTCAACCTCGCCGCCCTTCTCTCCGTCGTCGGCCTCGTCGGCGCCATCAAGACCATCTTTCTCACCACAAGCGCCCTCGCCGCTCATCACTACCGCACGTCCTACCTCGCCGTCGCCGCGCTGACCGGCGTGCCTCTGATGCTCTCTGCCGTCACCGGCGCCGGTGCCTGCGTCGTCGCCCGCCTCTGGGGCCGCCGTCCCGTCTATCTGCTTGCCACCGCCGCGCTCTTTGTCGGGTCCGTCTGGAACGCGACCGCCCTCGGCAGCTACGGATCTTGCATGGGCGCGCGTGTGCTTCAGGGGCTCGGCTGGGGCGTCTTTGACACGCTCGTCATGACGTCCATCCAAGACACCTACTTTGTAAGGCCAGCCCTTTCCTTTCCTTTCCTTTCCCTTCCTCTCTCTCTCCTCTCTCCCTCCCTCTCTCCTCTCTCTCTCTCTCCCCCCAGATAACCACCTTCTAACACCACTGTGCAGGAGCACCAGCGCAATCTCCGCGTGACGCTCTACAACATTGTCAACATTGCCGCCACATGGGGCACACCGCTCGTCGGCGGCGCCATCTCCGCCACCACGACGCACCGCGCCAACATCCTGTACCAATTCCGCGCCGTCAGCGGGCTCTTTATGCTCGCCATGCCGCTCATGTGCCTCGCCGCGCCCGAGACGGCCTTTGACCGCTCGCAGGCCGCCGCCGCCGCCGCCGCCGCCGCGCTACCCACCACCCCCGTCTCGGGCTTCACGCTCTCGCCGTGCCGCCGCCGCCGCCGGCAGCCCTGGCGCGCCAAGAACCGCCTCACCGGCCCGCGCGCCCTCGCGTACCTGCACTCCATGCGGCCGCTGCGGACCTTTTGCGGCCCGCGCGCCACGCCCACCGTCCTACTACAGGTGCCGCGCGCCCTCGTCGCGCCCACCACGGTCCTCGTCTTCTTGCTCGGCGTCCTTCCCGGTTCCGCGCTCTGGGGCCTGTCCGGCTCGCTGGCGCTGCTCCTCGCGCCGCAGCCCGTCGGTGCGTCGCCGGCGGCGCTCGGCACACTCATGACGGGGCCGTGGATCGTGCCCACCGTCATTGTGGCCGCGCTGGCGCTGTACCGCGGCGTGCACCTGCAGTTTACGCAGCTGGCCAACTGTCTTGTCGTCTGCGGAGGCTCCTCGCTCGCTCTGATTGGCATACTGTCCTTTGGTCTCGGTCTCAACAACTTTATGCGGTCGTCGTCGTCGTCGTCGTCGCACTCCGCCTCGCTCTTCTCCGACGATGGCGCTGGCCAGCTGAGCTTTGCCCTCATCTCCTTTCAGCTAGCCATTCTCGCCGCCGGCACCGCCGTCCTCGACGCGGCGACCCGCCCGACGCTCGCCCGCTCCGCCTCGTTTACTTCCTCCAACATGGCCATGGCGCTGCGCAGCATCGGCGACATGCACTCGGGCGTCATTGTTCTGCGCAACCTCGCCGCGGGCGTCTTTGCCATGGCCGTGCCCGTCGCCGTCGCGCACGCCGGCGGGCTCAAGGCAGTCGCCCTCGGCCTCGGCCTCGCACAAGTCGTCATTTCGGCCGTCATTGTCGCGCTGCGCTGCTACTTTGACGAGTCTATATGGCGTGCCGACGGCAAAGTCATGGGCTTGGTCGACCTGAGCAGCTTGAAGCTCGCGGCTAGCTTCTTTGACACCGACTAGAAGCGTCTACAGCTACCTCCTTTGCTCTTCACACCACCTGCCCCCTTTTACGCTTCATTACCAGACCTCTGGCAGGAATCAACGTTTTGCCCCGTTTCCCTACTATCTTGTCTTTCTGGCGTTTCGGCCCCAAAAGTTTCCTTTACTTTTTTTTTTTTCGCTTTCACCCCCTGGTATTACCTCCCTTTTCCCCTTTTGTTTCCCTGCCTTGGACGGCAGTTCCCCTTTTTGTGTCTTGTTCATCCCTCCCGCGTGCCTAGAGCACGACTCACGCTCTTTTTACGAGGTCATGATGCGCCCTCCTTGCACTTTACGCTCCTTGAATGATTTATGACGTGTGATGCCCACACTTACACTCCTTTCATGACGCACACGACATGTATCCCCGCGCTTTTTCGACCTCTACTTCACCTTCTTTCCCAAAGGGACTATATCTATCTCATTTCTTGTCTTGGAAGCAAGTGTAAACTAGTTTCAGCTTAGCTTTGACATGCAGCCGCCACAAACTACTGCAACTTCAATGTAATGTTGAAAAAAACACCACCAACGAAATCAATGCATTCGTGACTCTGACTGCTCATATACTCATGCTAAATATCTGATTATTATAGTTGTACAAAACCTGCATCATGTATTGATAAAATCGTACCCGCTATGCAACGTCGGCTTTTCATTTCCATGGCACAGGGGGCGTGCTCGAACTCTGCGATTTCCATCGCCGCTGCAGCTCAATCTCACTACTGATTGTCCTGGAATCCGCGTCGCCTAGGTCAGTCTCACTGTGACAGCTTCCGTATTGCCCGCCGTCACCATTGCTGGCCCTGCCACCAGTGCGGTTGGCGCTGTCTTGGCGCAGTCTGTCAATTGCCTCTGCCGCCGCCGCGGAAGCGGCCGTGTTTCGACGATGTCGCTGCAAGACGTTCCAGCTCGTGACAAAGAAGATGATGGAGTTCCACAGGCCTTGCAGAGGGAGAACAGCCGCGGTGGCCACGTGAAACTGATAGGGAGACTGGCCGGCAATCCAGCTGTGGATGCGGTTCATGCTGCTCGGGATCCAGGTGACGAGGACACTAATCGCAAAGAGAAAGCTGGTTCTCAAGTATGCCCGCTTGACAGGATCAGCCACGGTAAACTGTCGGGCGGCGCTCATGGCCGATGCCAGTGCCCTCTTCAGCGGCGATTGCTGTGCCTGACGATCCCTCTGGCTCGGTGACTCAACAGAAGAAAAGTACTGAACAAAACCCGGGGGAACGTGTGTCGGCGAATGCTCAAAAGCACTCTGCGTTGGGAGCTGGCTTTCAATGTCGACTGGGTGTCGTCGTTGTGCCGATGCTGGGAGCGGTTGAGGTGTGCCGACACATGATGTAACTTGCACTTCGGTAACGACGGTCCCATAGCACCCATCATTCTCGTCATTGCGTGTCTGAATTTGTTAGTTCTGTCACAATATTGTGTATTCCCAATACGCACCAACTCGAGAGCAGCTGGATCTCGACTAGTCGAGGCTGTTAGGCTGCGAAGCCTGTCCCGGGACCGAAAGACGTGGTAGCCGACCAAAAGGTAGCAGACCAGCGAGCCGACGATACAAATCCATATGAGCATGTAATATGTATAGATTCGAATGTAATCCCACTGTCTGTCGACCCAGCACCAAATCTAAGTCACTCGGATTAGAACTGACAGGCCCACCGTCGGGGACAAGACTTACTGTTGCTTCACCATATACCGGAATGTTGTTGCCAGTCTTGGCGAGCAACAGTGACGTGGCAATAATGAATGGTCCTCCATAGCAGATTAGGCAGTACACCCACCACCAGCGGGCAAAGGAGTCTGGAGTGGCGCGAAAGTAAAAGACGAGCAAGACGTTGATGGCCATGGCCAAGGACCACCAAGGGTCAGACTGCATGAACCTAGGCAAAGACGTCAGAACTATCGAAAGACGAGTCATTCCAGAGGGTGTAGACGACTGACATTTCAAACAAGAAGCTTTGCGCCTTGCATAGCGACGAGGTGGTGCCCGACCTGAGTCCATCAAAGGCAATGATGCTCCCCACGCTCGCACCTGCATTCGACACGCTCGCAAAGACAATGAATGTGTTTTGCACGTTGCGCACCTTTGGAAACACAGTGTACGCAAAGAAGATGAAAACAACTGCGACTAGGCTGATGCTGCCTCCTATGCGCTCCAGCTGCACCAGTAACCGAATCTGTTCCGCCGTAAAATGTTCTCCAGTCATCTGTCCCTTTCCCATATTGGAGACTTGTATGTAGAAGTTTTTTCTTTTTTTTTTTTTTTTTTTTTTTTTTTTT
>JAEIJG010000916.1:0-16686 GCA_037289395.1 Beauveria scarabaeidicola
TAATATTAACCTTATAATTAGGACCCTATTTAGGTATTCTTTTAATTATTAACTATATATCACTTCCTATAGTGACTTTTCTACGTTTAAGCTAGATATGACTATATCTTTCTCCTTTATAATTTTTATATTTCTAATAATTTAATGCTCCTAATTAGACCTACTTTAATCGTTTTATATATACACACTAACCCTTAGAGGGACGATAGCCTTTTATTGTATTGTGGATTATAGAAGCACTTGTGTGTAGCACCCTATTGCTATGGGTTTTCTGGTGGTTCTCCCTGTCTATTACACTAATTATATATAATAATTTACGCTATTATATCTCTTATAAGTATTCTTTTATATAGTTTTAATTTCTATAAGCTAGGTATTTAAATTTATTCTTTTATAGACTATAAGTATACTACTATACTAGATTTAATAAGCCTAGTCTATTAATTTATTTATTAAGTCTATTAATTTTAGTGTCTTTAGTAAATCTTTAAAAATTTACTTAGTAGATATTAGAAAGTATTAGAAATAATATTAATTATTCTTAAGTTACTTAGTGTTTAGAATAATAATAAGAAGAGCTACTAGCTATAAGGCGTGGCTAGTAGTAATAATAATAGTTCTTTATCTTTATCTTTAAATTCCTTAGGATATAACCTTTATAATTTATCTATAACTATATCTAGTTAAAAGGGTTATAACTAAAGCCTATTAAAAACTTTTTAGTATTAGTTTTTATAAGTAAATAACTTAAATAGGAAAGTTAAGGTGGCTTCTAAAGCTATAGGGTAGCCTCTAAAGCCACGGGGTAGTATAAGTAGCCGTGGGGTAGCCTAGCTCGCTTTATATATAAGTCCTAAACTATAGCCTATTAAAAACTTTTTAGTATTACTTTTTATAGGTAAATAACTTAAATAAGAAAGTTAGGGTAGCTTATAAAGCTATAGGGTAGCCTCTAAAGGCGTAAGGTAATATAAGTAGCTATAGAGTAGCCTCTAAGGCGTGGGGTAGCCTAGCTCGCTTTATATATAAGTCCTTAACTATAGCTTATTAAAAACTTTTTAGTATTACTTTTTATAGATAAATAACTTAAATAGGAAAGTTAGGGTAGCTTATAAAGCTATAGGGTAGCCTCTAAAGGCGTGGGGTAGTGTAAGTGGCTATAGGGTAGCCTCTAAGGCGTAGGGTAGCCTAGCTTACTTTATATAAAAGTCCTTAACTATAGCCTATCTAAAACCTTTTAGTATTACTTTTTATAGGTAAATAACTTAAATAGGAAAGTTAGGGTAGCTTATAAAGCCGTGGGGTAGCCTCTAAAAGCGTGGGGTAGTGTGAGTAGCTATGGGGTAGCCTCTAAGGCGTGGGGTAGCCTAGCTTACTTTATGTGAAAGTCCTTAACTATAGCCTATCTAAAACCTTTTAGTATTACTTTTTATATATAAACGACTTAAATAGGAAAGTTAGGGTGGCTTCTAAAGCTATAGGGTAGCTTCTAAAGCCGCGGGGTAGCCTCCGAAGGCGTAGGGTAGTGTGAGAGGCTATGGGGTAGCCTCTGAAGGCGTGGGGTAGCCTAGCTTACCTAGCGTGAAAGTCCTTAACTATAGCCTATTAAAAACTTCTTAGTATTACTTTTTATAGGCAAATAGCTTAAATAAGAAAGTTAGGTAGCTTCTAAAGGCGTAGGGTAGCTTCTAAAGCCGCGGGGTAGCCTCTAAAGGCATAAGGTAGCCTAGCTTACTTTATATATAAGTCCTTAACTATAGCCTATTAAAAACTTTTTAGTATTACTTTTTATAGATAAATAACTTAAATAAGAAAGTTAGGGTAGCTTATAAAGCCATAGGGTAGCCTTTAAAGGCGTAGGGTAGCGTGAGTGGCTATAGGGTAGCCTCTAAGGCATAGGGTAGCCTAGCTTACTTTATGTAAAAGTCCTTAACTATAGCCTATCTAAAACCTTTTAGTATTACTTTTTATAGGTAAATAACTTAAATAGGAAAGTTAGGGTGGCTTATAAAGCTATAGGGTAGCCTCTAAAGGCGTGGGGTAGTGTAAGAGGCTGTGAGGTAGCCTCTAAAGGCGTGGGGTAACCTAGCTCGCTTCGCGTGAAAGTCCTTAACTATAGCCTATTAAAAACTTTTTAGTATTACTTTTTACGCGTAAATGACTTAAATAGGAAAGTTAGGTGGCTTCTAAAGCTACGGGGTAGCCTCTAAAGGCATGGGGTAGCTTCTAAGGCCACAGGGTAGCCTCTAAAGGCGTGGGGTGGCTTCTAAAGCCACGGGGTAGCCTCTAAAGCTATAGGGTAGCCTCTAAAGGTATAGGGTAGCCTGGCTCGCTTTATATAGAAGTCCTTAACTATAGCCTATTAAAAACCTTTTAGTATTAATTTTTATATATAAATAACTTAAATAGGAAAGTAAGAGTAGCCTCTAAAGCTATAGAGTAGCCTCTAAAAGCGTAGGGTAACCTCTAAAGCTATAGGGTAGCCTAGCTTATTTCACGTAAAAGTCCTTAACTATAGCTTATTTAAAACTTTTTAGTATTACTTTTTATAAGTAAATAACTTAAATAGGGAAATCTTTTATAAGAGAAAGTAGCTTATTAGGCTACCCTATAGCGAGTAGCTTCTAACTTTAAAGCTAAGGGGGTATATAGAACTCGCTTTATATCTAAGTCCTTAGCGCTATTATAATACTATTACTCCTATATATAAGAACTAGTCTTAATATTAATACTAAGCTTATTAATATCCTTATCTATATTAACCTTATACTTATAAATAATAAGCTATATAAAGTATTATTAATATATCTAAGAATGTGGTTATTATAGATATAAAGTACGTGTCTATAATAGTAGTATTATAAGACTATCCCTCTTATATAAGGGCTAGTCTTATAATTAATACTAAGCTTATTAACGTCTTTATCTATATCTACTATATATATAGACACACGTGTGTAATAGTGATATTATAGGACTATCCCTCTTATATAGGAGCTAGTCTTATAATTAATACTAAGCTTATTAGTGTCCTAGTCTATATCTACTATATATATAAACATATATATATAATAGTAATATTATAAGACTATCTCTCTTATATAAGAGCTAGTCTTATAATTAACACTAAGCTTATTAGTATCCTAGTTTATATCTACTATATATATAGATATATATATATAATAGTAATATTATAGGACTATCCCTCTTGCCTAGGAGCTAGTCTTATAATTAACGCCCGCTAAGCTTATTAGCGTCCTTATCCACATCTACCTAGTACTTATAAGTAATAGGCTCTATAAG
The DNA here is from genome assembly GCA_037289395.1 of Beauveria scarabaeidicola. Classification (NCBI taxonomy): domain Eukaryota; kingdom Fungi; phylum Ascomycota; class Sordariomycetes; order Hypocreales; family Cordycipitaceae; genus Beauveria; species Beauveria scarabaeidicola. The sequence continues at coordinate 3,304 of JAEIJG010000916.1, forward strand.
GTGTTATTAATAATATAGGTATTATAGATATAAACCACTATAATAGTAGTATAATAGGACTATAGCCTACGCGTAGGAGCTAGATAATACTAGTAATAGTATTCCTTATCTAGGTTAAGTAAAGTGTATACTAGGCCTAGTATTAAATTATAAGGGGTATTAAGTGAGGTATTATTAAAGGTTAGCTACTTAAGCTTTATACTACTACTTCTAGGGTAGGGCTTCTTAGATAAAGAGCTACTATTAGTATTTACTAATATATAGTATATAATTATTAGTAATAATATAACTAAATATATTATTATTAGTATTAAGTGTTTAAGGTAGTTATTATAAATAGGGAGTATATATTTATAATATATAGGAACTAGACTTAATATTAATATTAAGCTTATTAGTATCTTTATCTATATTAACCTTATACTTATAGGTAGTAGGCTATATAAAGTGTTATTAACACCTCTAGGAATATAGTTATTATATATATAAAGTATATATCTATAATAGTAGCGCTATAGTATTATTACCCCTATATATAAGACCTAGGTAATACTAGTGATAATATTCCTTATCTAGGTTAAGAAGGATATAAGCTAGTATTATTAAATCGTAAGTTAATATAAGCTTCTTTATAGCTATAAGAGCGGGTATATTAGTTAATATTAATAGTATATACTAGGAATAGTATATTTATTATAATTAGTGTTTACTAATAAATTATATAATAGGGTTTAATATTAACTAATACTAGAGTATTAAGCTTCTAACCTAACTATTTATATTTATAAAGAACTTAAATATCTAGGTAGGATAATATAGCTAGAATAGTAATATTATATAACTACCCCTCCCCTATATAAGAGCTAGAGAACGCCTTATTAATACCTCTAGTATAAGTGTCTATTATAATTATACTACTTTAGCTAAGGCTATAGTCACTAACTATACTAAGTTTATATATATATTATATAGAGTATATAAAATCTATACTATTATAACTAGTAGGGTAGTTATAATAGATATAATATATTCTTATAGGACCGCCCCTCCTACTTATATAAGCTAGAGGACACTTATAGTAATATTCCTTATATAGGCTAAGTAAGATATATACTAGGCCTATAATAGTCTTAGGTTACTAAATTATAAGGTATATTAAGGGGTTAATATAAATTAGCTACTTAAGCTCTACACCACCACTTCTAAGGTAGGGCTTCCTAGGCAAAGAGCTACTATTAGGGTCTACTAATATATAGTATATAATTATTAATAATAATATAACTAAATATATTATTACTAATATTAAGTGTCTAAGGTAGTTATTATTAATATAAAATATAAGTCTATAATAATAATATTATAGTACTATCGCTCCTATATATAAGAGCTAGTCTTATTATTAACACTAAGCTTATAGTGTCCTAGTCTATATCTACCTTATACTTCTAAGTAGTAGGGTCTATAAGGTGTTATTAATAATCTAGTTATTATATATATAGATATATATACGCGATAGTGATGTTATAGGACTATCCCTCTCACGCGGGAGCTAGTCTTATAATTAACGCTAAGCTTATAGCGTCCTAGTCTATATCTACCTTATACTTCTAGGTAGTAAGGTCTATAAGGTATTATTAATAATATAGTTATTATATATATAGACACGTGTATATAATAGTGATAATATAGGACTATCTCTCTTATGTGACTATCCCTCTTATATAACCGTCCCTCTTATATAACTATCTCTCTTATATAAGAGCTAGTCTTATAATTAACGCTAAGCTTATTAGCGTCCTAGTCTACGTCTACTATATATATAGATATATATATATAATAGTAACATTATAAGACTATCCCTCTTATATAAGAGCTAGTCTTATAATTAACACTAAGCTTATTAGCGTCTTAGTCTACGTCTACTATATATATAAACATATATATATAATAGTAATATTATAAGACTATCTCTCTTATATAGGAGTTAGTCTTATAATTAATACTAAGCTTATTAATATCTTAGTCTATATTTACTATATATATAGATATATATATATAATAGTGATATTATAAGACTATCTCTCTTATATAGGAGCTAGTCTTATAATTAACGCTAAGCTTATTAGCGTCCTAGTCTATATCTATAGTCTACTATATATATAAATATATATATATAATAATAATATTATAGGACTATCCCTCTTATATAAGAGCTAGTCTTATAATTAACGCTAAGCTTATTAGTATCCTAGTCTATATCTACTATATATATAGATATGTATATATAATAGTAACGTTATAGGACTATCTCTCTTATATAGGAGCTAGTCTTATAATTAACACTAAGCTTATTAGTATCTTAGTCTATGTCCACTATATATATAAATACACGTATATAATAGTGATGTTATAAGACTATCTCTCTTATATAAGAGCTAGTCTTATAATTAATACTAAGCTCGTTAGTATTATAGGACTATCTCTCTTATATAAGAGCTAGTCTTATAATTAACACTAAGCTCGTTAGTATCCTAGTCTACGTTTACTATATACGTAGATATATATACGTAATAGTAATATTATAGGACTATTTCTCTTATATAGGAGCTAGTCTTATAATTAATACTAAGCTTATTAGTGTCTTAGTTTATATCTACTATATATATAGACACGCGTATATAATAGTAATATTATAAGACTATTCCTCTTATATAAGAGCTAGTCTTATAATTAATACTAAGCTTATTAATATCCTTCCTTATCTATATTAACCTTATACTTATAGTTAGTAGACACTATAAAGCCTTATTAATACCTCTAGTAAGATAGTTAATATAAACTATTATTTATTAAAAGTAAACTAATTATACTAATTAGGATATATATTATAAATCCCTATTTATATCTATACTAATATCTACTATTATTATTTTACTTTTATTTAAGAGATATATTTATAGGTATATTTTATATATTTACCTTATTAGTTAAATCTTATATCTTTTATATTCTTTATTTTAGTATTTAATATAATATATATTAATTTTATTTTATTATACTAGATACCTTACTAAACTATTATCTTATCTTAGGCTATAAATAACCTATTTATTATAATATATATAAATAATACTTTTTAATATTATATTATATAATTCTAGTACTATAAAGTTCTATAATAAAATATTATATAAAGTAGTATTTATTAATTTATAATTTTACTAGTTATAATTTTATAGTATATAGGTTATTAATATATAAATAACTTTAGTAGCTAGGGAATCTAGCCACTAAGAACCTAGTAGCTAGGACTCTAGCGACTAGGAATCTACGTATATAGGTCGTTAATATATAAATAACTTTAGTAGCTAGGGAATCTAACTACTAGGAACCTAGTAGCTAGGACTCTAGTGACTAGGAATCTATATACGTAGGTTATTAATATATAGATAACTTTAGTAGCTAGGGAATCTAGCCGCTAGGAACCTAGTAGCTAGGAATCTAGTAGCTAGGAATCACGTAAGTTATCCACATATAGATGACTTTAGCTACTAGAAATCCGTCTATATATAAACGGCTTTAGTAGCTAGGAATCTAGGTACGTAAGTTATCTATATATAGATGACTTTAGTAACTAGGAATCACATAGGTTATCTATATATAGACGACTTTAACTACTAAAAATCCGTCTATATATAGATAACTTTAGTAGCTAGGAATCACGTAGGTTATCTATATATAGACGACTTTAGCTACTAGAAATCTATCTATATATAAACGGCTTTAGTAACTAGGAATCTAAGTGTATAGGTTATTTATATATAGATAACTTTAATAGCTAGGAATCTAGGTATATAGGTCGTCTATATATAGATGACTTTAATAGCTAGGAATCTAGGTACGTAGGTTATCCACATGTAGATGACTTTAATGGCTAGGAATCTAGGTGTATAGGTTATCTATATATAGATGACTTTAATAGCTAGGAATCATATAGGTCGTCTATATATAGATAACTTTAGCTACTAGAAATCTATTTATATATAGATAACTTTAGTAGCTAAGAATTATATAAGTTATCTATATATAGATTACTTTAGCTACTAAAAATCTATCTATATATAGATAACTTTAGTAGCTAGGAATTATATAAGTCGTCTATATATAGATAACTTTAACTACTAGAAATCTATCTATATATAAATAGCTTTAGTAGCTAGGAATCTAAGTGTATAGGTTATCTATATATAGATGACTTTAATAGCTAGGAATCTAGGTGTGTAGGTTATCTATATATAGACGACTTTAACGGCTAGGAATCTAGGTATATAGGTCATCCACATATAGATAACTTTAATAGCTAGGAATCGCGTAGGTTATCTATATATAGATGACTTTAGCTACTAGAAATCCGTCTATATATAGACAACTTTAGTAGCTAGGAATCACACAAGTCATCTACATATAAACGACTTTAGCTACTAGAAATCCGTCTATATATAGATAACTTTAGTAGCTAAGAATCACGTAAGTCGTCTATATATAGATAACTTTAGCTACTAGAAATCTATCTATATATAGATAGCTTTAGTAGCTAGGAATCTAGGTGTATAAGTCGTTTATATGTGGACGACTTTAATAGCTAGGAATCTAGGTGTATAGGTTATTTATATATAGATAACTTTAATAGCTAGGAATCTAGGTGTGTAGGTTGTTTATATATAGATAACTTTAATAGCTAGGAATCTAGGTGTGTAGGTCGTCTATATATAGATGACTTTAGCTACTAGAAATCTATCTATATATAGACGACTTTAGTAGCTAGGAATCTAGGTGCGTAGGTTATCTATATATAGATAACTTTAGCTACTAGAAATCTATCTATATATAGATGACTTTAGTAGCTAGGAATCTAGGTGTGTAAGTTATCTATATATAGATGACTTTAGTAACTAGGAATCACGTAGGTTATCTATATATAGATGACTTTAGCTACTAAAAATCTATCCACATATAGATAACTTTAGTAGCTAGGAATCACATAGGTTATCTATATATAGATGACTTTAGCTACTAGAAATCTATCTATATGTAGACGACTTTAGTAGCTAGGAATCGCGTAGGTCGTCCACATGTGGACGAGTTTAATAGCTAGGAATCTAGGTATATAGGTCGTCTATATATAGATGACTTTAATAGCTAGGAATCTAGGTATATAGGTCGTCTATATATAGATGACTTTAATAGCTAGGAATCTAGGTACGTAGGTTATCTATATATAGACGACTTTAGCTGCTAGAAATCCGTCCACATGTAGATGACTTTAGTAGCTAGGAATCTAGGTACGTAGGTCGTCTATATGTGGATAACTTTAGTAGCTAGAAATCTGTCTATATGTGGACGACTTTAATAGCTAGGAATCTATCTATATATAGACGACTGCAAATTCCGTTTTTTAGCTAACCGTAACCCTCACTTACTAGTGTGGTTTAGCTATAGTTATTATAAATAAAACTATTAGAACTCTTTATTTATAATAAAGAATAGTATAGTTTAGCTATAGTTATAAGTATTAGATAACTATATTCTTAGTCTAATACTATATGTGTTATTAGACTTATATAATATATCACTAGCTAGACTCCTACGATCTATCCTATTCTATCATCGCCCGCCCTACTAAAAGAGGCACTTAGTATACTACTAGGTAGAGCGAGCTTAAACAACGTTTGCGTCAGCCCTTTCGCTGCGAAGGCGTGTTCGGCGAAAAAGGTGATGCGTTTCGAATAAAGGGATGTTAAACGGAAAGGTATCCTGACAGAGCCCATGCGCTAACAGATAGAAACCGGCTGTCGCTGAAATGAATCCAAAAGCACCAGCTCCCTTAGTGATCTCGTCGCCTATTACTAACCTGCCGTCTGCCCTCATAAAGTAAGCAGTGCAATTGAGGATATAGCATAGCTCGAGGGCGGCATAGACGATAATATTCGGAACGTTTCTTTAGCATTTTAGCATGGCACTCTGTCGTTTACGGCGGGCCGCATTGTGACTCACGTTGGTAGAGAAGCCAGGAAAAAGATAAAGTTCAGGAAACACCAAACTATAGGGGTTGTTAGCTAAGAATGGCGATCCTGGTGGTGTAGTAGGTGAGCGACCTAGCTGATAGAACGCAAATGCGCTATAATACTCGGCCGTTTCACCGCCGTAGGACTCTACAACACCCAGCGATGGCATCAGCAACATTCCATAGCCGCCATAATAGAACCCTAATATTTTAGTAGTTAGCAACCAACCCAGTACGACCATCGATTGCTGGCTTACCAAAGGCAGCGAGCACTGTGTAAGCAAACGTGTTCCCTTTCATCATCTCCCACTGGGCGGAAATGAGGAGCCCGAGTCCTGCGAGGAAACAGAGGTTTGCAATGAATACTGTCTGGTTCGCGACCCCACGGAAACCCATCATAGAAAGCGATAGGGTCATCAATGTGGTAGCAAAGCCGCCAAAACCGAGAGGACTCTAATGACACAAGTCGGAGTCAACACACCTAGACCACATGTGCTGTCTGGGGAATTGTTCGAGGACGTACTGGGTTGGCAAGATGCCTATTCGCCATTGAAGGATCGCAGTTTTGGAACGCCGATGAAAGAGGTTCTTGAGCGTTAAGGTTCGTCCTAGCACTGTTCTTTTTGGATTGACATGTGTCCATTTTACAAGAAGATGGCAGATGAGAAACCAAGCAATGTATTAACTACGACGGCACATGTATAATATAAAGGGATGGATAGCTTTCGCTTGCAGATTATCGACGCGCGTGTTAAGCAAAGAAGTCCTGCATTTAAGCATCGCCTAAAATAACTTCCTAGATGGGCGGCAGATGCTTACCAACGGCCCCCATGATACGGCAGATGCGGCAAAGGTGAACCCGCTGCTACGTTTCTCCACATGGAGTTACTTCTGTCACGCGGAACAGTGATTGGGCATACTCGTGCCCGCCCCCACTTTGGCCGCCTCTTACAGCCAGGCAAGCTGGCTTGCAGAGGCACCCTCTTAAAGAGGGTGCTCCCCACCAAATTCGTCACATTACTAAATTCGTCATTTAGACGCAACGACCTTATAGAAGCGCGATTATCTTAATAACTATAAATAATAACGCGTTTATATTTAGAGAATAACTTATAAAATACTATCTAATACTATAGTAAAAATCCTAGATTACTAGTATAAAAGGTAGTATAGTAATTTAATATCCTATATATAATACTTATTAAGTAATTAAAAAGATAAAATTTAAATAAAAGCCACTATATTAGTAATACTATATTATTAAAGGCTAAAGAGATATTAATTTATACTTATATTAACTACCTTAAGAGGCTTAATCTTATTATATACCCTAACTTTATTACTAATATAGTAAACTTTATCTTAAAGGCTAGGTCTTTATTATAGCTTAACCTAGAGGATATCCTTATAGTTAGAAAGTACTAGACTATACGCTTTCTTAAGTAGTATAGTTATATTAAGTAGTGTTAATAGGTAATTAAGGCTTAAAGGAAGGCTATAGAAAACCCTATAGTTATTAACTAGTACTTCTACCTTCTTTAAGAGGTTATTCTAATATATAGTATTACCCTAAATAATACCTAGAATATAGATAAATTAGGCTTCTAAATTAGTGTATTAAAAGATAAACTTGTTATTACTAAGAGCCGCTATAAGTAGTATTTTATAAGCCCTAAGAATTAGGAATTAGCTATAGTTATTAAGGCTATCTCTACCACTAGCGCCTTTATCCCTACCTTCGTTATTATTACTAGTAAGTAGTAAATAGGTAAGTAGTACTTAGACAAGCTACATGTGGCTATAAAGGTCTTAGTGACCTCTTCTAGCTATATAAATAATAAAATTACCTTTAAGTAGCTATAACACTTCTAAAGCTACTCTATAAAGTGCTAGGTTAGCGCTAAACGTCTACTAATTCTTAACAGCTACGGCTCACACTATATAATTAAATTTATAAAATATTATAAAGTTTCTAGTATAATACTCTTTAAAATGCCACCTTATTTAATATATCTATTATAGCCGCTTAATATAGTGATTTTTTAGCCCTTAAAGCACTACTATTAGAGAGGCCTTAATATTATTATTTATAATAGTATTATTACTATTAGTAAGCTAGAATTCCTCTAGTTAATATAAAAAGCCTAAGAAAAGACACTATAAAGTTCTTTAATTATCTCTACCTTTAAGAATACTAGAATTTATTTATATAACCCTTTAGTTATATTATAATAACTCTAGTAGCCTAATAAGGCTTATATACTATTACTTTAGCTATTATAATATAATAATAGTTCTTCTCCTTTTAATACTCCTTATATACTATAATAGGCTAATAAGCTAGTAAATTAAGTTATAGAGGTATTATAAAATAGCCCTCTTAATACTAAATTAATAAGTAAAGTATAAGCCTTAATTAAAGGCTCCTTATACTATACTACTATAAGCTACTAGCTTTAATAAGATACTAAACGCTAGGCTCTTAGAAAAGAATAATTCTAGGCTAATAGGTCTAAAAAAGCCTATTAATTATAATATAGTAGTACCCTTTTAGTTAAGTAAGCTTACTATATAGTCTAGGATAAGGAATTAAAGGAGGAATAAGAGATTATAGCTTAAGTAACGCGCTATAAGCGTGTAGCGTAATAGGTGGCGTTTAGAGTGTTTAAAGAAGCTATAAAAAAAGCTAGAGATAAATAGAAGGATAGAGTACTTAAGAGGCTTTTTATATATAAAAAAGATAGTTAGGTGCGCTAGTTATTATGCTATTAAATTAAAGCTATTTATATTATTAAAAATAACGAATTTAGTAGTGTGACGAATTTAGTGGGGAGCACCCTCTTTAAGAGGGTGCGACGGTGCCAGCTTGCTGGCTTAGTCGTGGCCAAAGTGGGGGCGGGCACGAGTAGAAACAGTGTTGATTGAGGAGCAAAAGAAGCTGTAGAGCGAGGGGGCTGAGGCCCTGAGGGACACCCTTATGGGGTGGGTACCTCTTCTACCGTACAAATTTACCCCTATTGTGGGTACCAAAGCCCATGGGTCAGTCCCGTGACACCCCTCCATTTAACAACTTCCTACTCAAGGATAAAGCGACGAGGCGCTGATCCACTTCATGTATGGTTGACGTGTGATAATCCGTTGCCACCTGACTCCACCTGAGATAACTTTCTGAATAGGCAAATAAAGTAGGTCACTAACAAGACATATCTACTCGCATTAGTCTGCGAAATACTTGGCTTACAAATGACGTCTGAGACACTTAATTGTTTTCATACTATGGCTTTTCGGGGTAGAAACGATATGCTGCGCGCTATGTATTGCTCTGGTTTTGAAATAACTATTTAAAGAGCCGTTGCCGTCAACCAGTGCGATATATGAACACGAATCACGTCTACCACAAAACCCGGCTACATATCAGAATAAATTCCACTAGCAACATATTTACCCCTTCTTTTTCCAGGCGCCCTCTACACCATGTGCCAGAACGAAGTTGAAGCCAATGGCTGGACCAGCGTTCCGGCCAATGCTGGCGCCATCTTTGGCCGCAAACCTTTCATCAACCAACCGGGACCCTTGTCTCTCGACGAAATCAAGTTTCCATCTGATGAGCCCTCAGTGGCAAAGACTTTGGAGTACGCTAAGAAGACTCTGCATTCCGAGACCTTTAATCATTCCATGAGGGTTTACTTCTATGGTATGCCCATCACCTTGGCCTCGTCCTAAACAACTGCAGAACCCTAAGCCTAACCCATGTCTAGGAATGGCCATATCCAAGCAGCAGTTTCCCGAGCGGTTTGCCAAGCTTAATCCAGTTACGTGGGCTTTGACGTGCCTGCTCCACGATCTCGGCACAGCCGAGGAGAATTTGACGGCAACCCGAATGTCCTTTGACATTTACGGAGGCATCAAGGCCATTGACATCATAAAGAGCCACGGTGCCACCGCGGACCAAGCCGAGGCCGCTGCCGAGGCCATCATCCGACACGAAGACATGGGCGTAGACGGCACGATTACCTACTTTGGCCAGCTCATCCAGCTGGCCACCACGTACGACAACACGGGTGTACATCCGCACGTCGACGACTTTGGCACACTGATCCACGCAGACACCCGCGCACAGATCAACGAGGTCTATCCCCGCATTAAGTGGTGCAGCTTCTTTGCGGGCGTCATCCGCAAGGAAGAAGTGATCAAACCCTGGTGCCACTCGACGCATCTGGTCAACTTTGACCAGGAGATTGAGGCCAACACCCTGATGAAGCAGTGGGAGTAGGTATATGCATGCCCAAATGATCCGGAATTGTAGACGTGGGCCACGGAGTTGTTGGTGTCTGGGTGCTAAGAAGGAAGCAAAAGAAAATAGGGATGATGGAAACAGAATATTACTTGAGATGAGTATTTTTTACATCAAGTCGATAAATTAAGAGTCTATGCGAACCAACAAGCGGCATTATTTCCGCCAAGTCATAGAATTTAGTCCATTTAGTCTATTCAAACCTTTATACATGGCGTTGCTGAGGCAGCGAAACTCTAAACGCTAGTTCCATGAAGTCGCATATTGGTGTATTGTTTTGTGCGCTTTGATGCAACCATAGGGATTCTGCGATATGAATCAGATGAGAAGCCAGCCATGAGCCAACCCTTCTAGTTTATACATTGCCTGCATTAGATCGCCTGCTTGCTTGTTTCTTTTCCAGAAATTGCGCAGAATCTTCAAGGCACCAATCACATTAAGACAGTTTGTCGAATCCCACAGCCTCCTCAAAGCCTCCGTGACTACATCCTGTTGGCGCTGGTCTTTGCTAGCAAGGCCGGCAATAAAGATCGGCCAGAGAAGGCATTTGAATAGCGTCGCGTCGTGCTGGAGAAATTCCACCCGGTCCAGTAACTGCGAGAGCAGCTGCTCATTGACCCATGTTTCCGCGCCGAGGGCCTGTCTGCCGTACAGCAACGTAGCACATTTGTAAGCCTGCGCTAACATGGAGAGCTGGTTCGTTTTGGCGGGAGAAAGCACCCCTGGTTGTTGGTAGCTTGATGCCCATGCAAAGCAGTCGAAACCATCGGCCAGCTCGAGCATGGCAATGGTGTCTTCTACATGTCCAGACATGGCGGCGTCATCATGTCTTCTGGACTCCATGAGCACAACGCGTTTGTTGGATAAGAACCATATGGCTCTCAAGAAAAATTCGGGACATCCGAGAAAACTCCTCAGGATGGACTCCCTATGCGAAATGCTTTGGCTCACCATGTAGTATTCAGATAGCGATGTAGAATCTGAAAATGTGGCTCCGAGGGTCTCGATTCTGTAACTGTTAGTTGGAAAAAGAATATAGACATGATGAGAGGGACTCATTTACAAAGAAAGCTGTCTGACGATAAAACTCCTCAACTCTAGGGCCGCTTCTCCGCGATCCATCTCGTCGTTCCCATGAGAGCTTGACTGGGCTGTTGACTGATATAAGACCTTGACACCTCTTATGTGGAAACTCCAGCCATCCATCCCAGACTCGAGAATGTCAAGAAATATGAGAAGCAGAATTGTTGCTAGGGTTGCGTCTTTGTTGCGAGTTGATGGACGAGACATGGACTCGGACAGAGCTTTGATGGCTTGGCCTTTGCAGCGGAGGGCATCCAGCTGCGCCTTTGCAAATCGAGGAGAACGATCCGTATCGGCCACGTCGAAGAAGAGCCCCGTGTTGGCATAGTGCCGCGCGGCAAGGGAGATGATGGATGTTTGTAAAGTCGCATCCTCTGAAGCGTACGCAAGTAGAGTCCGAAAAGGATTGCTATCGCTGTCGTATAAAACGTACAGTTTGCAGACGCGGTTGATGTCTACATGGACATTAGTATGCCCTAAAATATAAGACTTTTCTCCCCTAGACCTACGCCCGAAAACTCACAGTAATCAATGTAGAATCTCGACTGTCGATCCAGACTCGCTATACGAGGATCTTGCAGCGAAAGAGAAGGGCTCCTTTCCACGGGCGCGCGTTTCACGGAATCGGTCCAGACTCTATTTCGCGTAGGCTGGGCGCCGATGAGGCACATTGCGTCATCGGCGGCCGCCGCCACGCCGCCAAAAGACTGTCCCCTCATCTTTCCGCGAATCGCCACGCCCTTGACCCATCTCAGTGGTTTCTTGTCGAAGCATTCCAGCCCTGCCTTTTCGCATTTCAAGCAAGGAACGCGGGATCGATCGCACCGAATGGTGCGGCGGCGACATGTCCAGCAAGGAGCGCCCATCAGGTGGATGTTTGCCGTCATAGCGCTGAGTGTTAAAGTTATTGGGAGTTGAATTAGGTGTAGGTGTATTTGATAGGAACGATGAGAACGGTGGGTTCGAGGGTCGGGTCGGAATTACATACATATGATGTCTCCGGCATGACTCAACTTGGCGATTAGACAAGGGTTATGCTAGCTGGTATTTATAGGTAGGTACATGTGCCCGCACCCACTTTGCAGTGGGTGCTGCACACGCTCGAAACCATCGCGCCGCTACGACCACTATATAAATACCACTAATAAAATAAACTTTCCCTTTTTAATAGAAGACCTTTGTCGCTTGAGGCACTGGCTCAAGCGGCCAATTGCACGGATGCCTCAGGCAATAGCCGGTTACACCTCGGAAGAGCTAATTCGCCCCACTTTACCTACGAGCTATAGAGGCTACGGTAATTTAACTATAAATAGCCTTAATTATATATAAATAGAACCCTTTTTATATTACTTAATTAAGACCACTAAAACTAACCTACCTTATTCTAATACTAATTAGTAATTATCCTTAGGGACTAACTATAGACTAATAAGGCTCTAGAAGAGATATATAGAAGGTAACTAGTCCTTAGCTTATACTAACTAAAGAGATTAAATAATATCCCTTTTTTAATAAATTAGTATTATATAAATTAGAAAGGGAAGCCTAATACCTTCTCTTTTTATTATCTAATATAATTATAATACTATTATATAGTACCTCTTAATAAATTAATGCCTTATAAATTAAGAGAATAAAATATATATTAAAATAATAATATATAATTATAAAAGCTAATTAGATAAAAATAATAAATTCTAATACTAATCTTATTAGCCTCTTAACTAAAAATAAAAGTAATAATAAATAAACTATTAGAAACCCTTATCTTAAAAGGTAAAGCTAAAGCTAAGAGCCTTTAGTAATTAATAACTAATACTATAGTATACTAATTCTAGTATATAATAGATAAAGCCTTATACCCTTTAAAGATATTAGATACTTATAATAACCTAGAATAATACTTAAGAGAAATTAATAGTATAAGGGTATATCTAATTAA
>JAEIJG010000917.1:0-16680 GCA_037289395.1 Beauveria scarabaeidicola
CCCGCATCAAAGCATATGCTAAGAATAATTTTTTTTTTTTTTTTTTTTTCATTTTGCCGCCCTTTCCCTCTCTTTCCTTTCATCCTTTGGGTTGACTTTTGTTTTCCGACGGCGGCCGTGAAAAGAATCAAGAAGAGATAGGCTGCAAGCCCGAAAGTTACTTTGCGCTGGCAGAGCTAGAGCCGCGGATCCCACGCCCAGCCTATCCAGAGCCGCCTCAACCCTCCCACTCAGCAAGCCGTTGCAGGTCGCCAACTCCGTTAGCAGCAATGATGGCCTTTCTACGGAGTTTTATTTTATTGTACCTCGTCTCATTCGGCATAATCTGATTCTCGGCTTTTTCTAGGCCAGGATTCTGCCCCCAATCATATTCACCTGGTTCTCCACGAAGACGTGGGCATGGGCGCCGCCACATGGACCGTCTTTGGCGGGGTCCTGAGGCTCTGAGCCACTAAACTACCTAGAGTCTGCGCTTGCGGCGGCGAGCCCGTCGCTGCTTTTGCAAGGCTGTGCTTAGAAATAGGTAGTGACGGCTGCCATCTGTTCCCGGGGACGGGTTTCCTTTCTTTGAGTTTTGGGGCCCTGGGGCCCTGGCGAGGTGCCGGGAAAGTTATCTGCGTTTCATGACTTCGGTTCATCGCTGCAAGGTCTAGACTTGACTCGTCCGCGCCACCACCAAAGAAAAAGCCCCCAGCCTTTCCCGAAATCTGCCAAATCACGGATAGATCATTCGTAAAAGATTAGAGTTTTGGAAATACCGCAGCTGCCATCCCCGACGAGCCGTACATACGCAGGCACGCACGCGGCGCGCGACCAGCCACGTCCCTAAAGCGGCACCGACGACTTGAGCCAAGGATGCAACGTCGACCTGCATCAGGTACTTTGCAACTCCCAGACCATCGTTGCCGACGTCCCGATTATCGTTTATAAGGTCCTATCTTTCTCTCCTCGACAGTCCTGTCTCGATAGTTTTCTCTCTTCCCCTTCTTCTACCCGTTTCTCGATTCCCGTTAGTCCTTGCGGCTTTCATACAATTTTCTTTTCTTGATCGGAAACATACTCGCGCAACAACATCACCAACAATGGCTCCCAGACCCATCTTTACTCTAACACACCCGCGAGCATGCTCGACGGCTTTTGAACGGGTATGTTTTTTGCCCAATCGTTTCCTTGTCTTGTGCGGAATCGCGCAAAACACGCGACCAGATAAAGCTTGATCTCGTGACTAACATTTCTTGTGCCCCTGAACAGGTCTTTATGACCCGTCGCGACATCCTCGAGTGCTCTCACGAGCCCTTTGCCGATGCCTTTTACCTGGGCCCGGAGCTCATGAGCGACCGCTTCAAGGACGATGCTGCCGACCGCGGGTCCTTGGGCATGTCCTGCTCCGACACCTACCAGACCGTGTTGGACCGCTTTGCCCAGATGCAGTCACAGGTTAGACTTGTCCCGCGCAAGGCGCCTTCATGAGCACATTCCCTCTTTCTTCATCTCGGAGCTTTGGCTTCTCCTCCTCCCATCTTCCCACCCTCACATACCGTCAGAGAGGACGTGAGATGCTCTTGGCCGGGCTTTGCAACCCAATTGACCTCGAACAAGCACTCACCTCTCTCCAGGGAAAGCGCCTCTTCATCAAGGACATGGCCTACTACATCATGCAGCCCGACGGCAAGCCCACCGACATTGCCCCCTCGGTGGGCGGCCGTGCAGAGCCCGCCAACCCGACCGTGCTGCCCCTCGCCGTGCTGGGCAAGTTCCACTTCACCTTTCTCATCCGCCACCCGCGCCGATCCATCCCCTCGTACTGGCGCTGCTGCCTGCCGCCGCTGAGCGACCGCAACGGCTTCCCCTACTTTTTGCCCAGCGAGGCCGGCTACGAGGAGCTCGTCCGCCTCTTTGACTACCTGCTCGAGAGCGGCGTCACCGACAAGGAGCACCTCACCGTCCTCGACGCCGACGACCTCCTCGACAACCCCGAGGACACGATCCGCCTGTTTTGCGAGCGCACCGGCATCGACTACTCGCCGGCCATGCTCGAGTGGACCGCCGAGGACGGCCAGATTGCCACGGAAAAGTTTGCCAAATTTGACGGCTTCCACGACGACTGCCTCCGCACCACGCGACTCGAGGGCAGATCCCATGCACAGGTGAGCCATTTCTTGCACACACAGCATACTCTACACAATCTTGTTGCTAACTACAGTGCCCAGAAAATCTCAACAGTCGAGTCTGAAGACGCCGAGTGGACCAAGAAATATGGTCCCGAGGCGCAAAAGATTATCCGCCAAACAGTCAATGACAATATCCCTTACTACGAGTATCTGAAGCAGTTCACTATCAAGGCATAGAGAGTTGCGAGCAGATGCTCTTACTATTAGGGTGGCGTTTTGTCTTGCCTCTGTCCTGACTTGTTTTAACGACTTTGAACGATTGACTTTTGCCCCGTTTGGCAAGGCCCCAGCTACATAAAAGTCGGAAGTATTCCGATACTTTTGCTCTGTTTCAGGGCGGGCCTGCGCGGGATGTTTTGCATGGGATACATGAGGATATATTTTTGATCTTTATGCTCCGCCGGAAACGATTTGTGCTTAATATTACAATGTTTTGTTTTTGCGCGCTGGTCCGCCCAGCCGCGCATCACCTCCTTTTGTACATGCCCACACCTGCCGCTCGCGTAGACGCTCCCGCTCGCTCGGAGCTTGTGTTTCGAATTCCCGCACCAACTTGCCGCAGTAAACGTTGTGCAAGTCGAAATGAGCACACCGAATTTATTCGTACAGCCTTCGGGTTTGGGCTGTTGGTCTATCTTGGTATGCAAGAACTCTCATTTGCCTCATGTCGCAGCTTCCGTTTGCGCGGGAAGCTCCAGCTGATCCACGGGAGGTTCTCTCCGTTCCCTCCGAGCCACGACCGGTTCAACCATCTTGGAGTGCTTGACATTGTGCGTCCACTTTTTCGCGTAACCCGTATCCTGAATGTCGGACCAGGTGACCTTTACTTCCAACAGCTTTTTGGGACCATTCGGTTCCGCCGACGACTTGATGTTGTTGCCCGCACCGGCACCGCTCAGCACGACAGCAATGTCGGCGATCGAGTTTGCCTTTTGCGCGTTGAGGGCCTTGCCTCGCTCGGCCCTGGTGCGCGGAAAGCGTATTTCGGGTCCGTTCTCAGCAGCGCGCTTGGCGGCCGCCTTCTTCTGGTTTTCGGTATACTCGAGTGGCGTTTTGTAGAACAGGCTGTCGCCCCAAGAGACCTCGTGCAGGTGCTTCAGCTCGCGCAGCTTCTGGAATACCGTGCGTCCGACTTTGCCGGCACCCTGGGGGAGCTCAATCTTGGCCATGGGCGCCCAGTAGTCCTTTCGCAGCTTGGCAGGCTTCGTCTTCTTGCCATTGTAGGTCAGCTGCTTCATGTCGCGGAATCCCTATTGCACGTTGCTCGCGTTAGCATCCCATGGCTGCATGGTCGTGCCTCTCACGAAATCATAGGATTATGCATTGTGTGACTCTCAAGGTTGTCAAGAATGGCGCATACATCCAACGTGGCATACAAGCTGTAAATAACTTGTTCCGTTCTGCGATGGGTAAACACCCAGATGTTCTCGCCGTGCCCCTCAGGCCCCTGAAAGGTCATGGGATTTGGGGGCGGCTTCCCTCCGTGAACTTGTCGCAGGCATAGTCGCGCAATGTCTGGTAATTGGCCCACGCGGACCCGTTGTGTTGCGTTCATTGTCGAAGTCGCCGGCGTCGCTCAATCACCCTTGGGTCGTCCGCTATTCTGGGATCCCAGCAAAATGGTAGAAAAGTCCAAAGCACTGCAAGGCTGTCATGTGACCTGCTACTTTTTCGTTGGTGCTACTGTGGGACCAAGCCAATTCGGAGCAAATCACCATCAAATCCCCATTGCACTGTAGTCTGTAGCCCAGACATGGCCACATAAAAAATCAGGTGACGATAAGATAACGTGTAATACTGGACGTTTGAAGCATCCTTGCAAAGAACACAAGAGATATAGGGAGAACTCTTGGGATATCGCAGGGAAGGGCGCAATAAAATAGTAGGGAAAAAAACACTATAATGCGCTTGAAAGATAAGAAGGAAACGGTACTTGGTTTGTTAATTGTAGGTATCCAACGGTGACACACTTATTCACTGACACCGTCACGCTGGTAGACACCGTTAGCGCCCAACGACCCCACTGACCCGCCGGAACTTCCAGTGACATCACGCTGGTGCCACAAGCTTCTGTACGTTTCCAGGTAGCTTCCAGGCTCTTGGAGGGGTTACCAGGTCGGACCATTATCTGGAGACCATCAACGAACGTTAATTTCTTCCCTTCATTTGCCTTATTCACAAACATCTCAAACTTTCCGCTCACTGCATGCGAACAATTTCAACAGACTGTCTTCTGGCTTGAGCTTCTTTACACCTCCAATACCAGAACACATTCGAGACACAATATACCATTCACTGAAGTTCTCCGCACAGCTATTCAGTCGCCATGACGGCACGAATGGATTTCACAGACCGGGCCCAAAAGGCCGTAGAGGATTCCATGTCCTTGGCTGAACAATACGCACACTCGCAACTTGTTCCTGTTCACCTGGCGGTCTCGCTGCTGGAACCTCCCATCGACCAGTCTAAAGATCAGCAGAATGCTGCTCCCGGCGCCATCGTGACCCTGTTCCGCCAAGTTATCGAGAGAGCTCATGGCGACCCTCAACTCTTTGACCGGGCGCTGAAGAAGCTGCTGGTTCGTCTGCCGAGCCAAGATCCTCCTCCAGAGCAGGTCTCTCTTTCGCCACAATTCCACGCCGTGTTACGAAAAGCCATGGAATTGCAAAAGGTGCAAAAAGATACCTACATCGGTGTCGATCACCTCATCACTGCCCTTGCCGATGAGCCCAGCATTCAAGCCACCCTCAGGGAGGCCAATATCCCGAAACCAAAATTGGTCCAAGACGCCGTTCAGGCCATCCGAGGCACAAAACGCGTCGACACCAAGACTGCCGACACCGAACAAGAAAACGAAAACCTAGCGAAATTCACCATTGACATGACTGCCATGGCCCGCGACAAAAAGATTGACCCCGTCATTGGCAGAGAAGAGGAGATTCGAAGAGTCATCCGCATTCTGTCTCGCCGTACCAAGAACAACCCGGTTCTCATTGGTGAGCCAGGTGTAGGAAAGACAACGGTTGTTGAGGGTCTTGCTCAACGAATCGTTATTCGCGATGTCCCCGACAACTTGAAGAGCTGCAGACTTCTCTCCCTTGACGTCGGAGCGCTCGTTGCGGGCTCCAAATTCCGCGGTGAATTCGAAGAGAGAATGAAGGGCGTTCTGAAGGAAATTGAGGCGTCCAAGGAAATGATTGTTCTCTTTGTCGACGAAATTCACCTTCTCATGGGTGCTGGTTCCTCCGGAGAAGGTGGAATGGATGCTGCCAACCTTCTCAAGCCCATGTTGGCTCGTGGTCAGTTGCACTGCATCGGCGCTACCACGCTTGCCGAGTACCGAAAGTATGTTGAAAAGGACGCTGCCTTTGAGCGTCGTTTCCAGCAGGTTCTCGTCAAGGAGCCTTCCATCCCTGAGACCGTTTCCATCCTCCGTGGTCTCAAGGAGAAATATGATCGTCACCACCGAGTCACAATCAAAGACAACGCCCTGGTTGCCGCCGCCAACTTGGCCGCCAGATATTTAACCACCCGCCGACTGCCTGATTCGGCCATTGATTTAGTCGATGAGGCTGCCGCCGCCGTGCAAGTTGCACGCGAATCTCGACCTGAAATTATTGATTCCAACGAACGCAAATTGAGCCAACTCATGATTGAAATCGCCGCTCTCGAGAAGGAGCACGATGAAGCATCGCAGAGTCGTCTCGCTCAGGCAAAGAAGGAAGCTAAGAATGTCGAGGAAGATCTTATTCCACTTCGCGAAAAATATCAAAACGAACTCAAGCGGAGCGAGGACATTCACAATGCCAAGGTCAAGCTCGACGACTTGGAGAAGCGCTTGGAAGATGCTATGAACAACTCAGAGCACGCAAAAGCCGCCGATCTTAAATACGGAGCCATTCCCGACCAGAAAGAAGTTATCAAGAAACTCGAACAGAAGAAGGCTGCCGCCGATGCCGCTCTTAATGAAACCAACGCCGACGCCGGCGGTTCCATGGTTACTGACACCGTGGACGCTGACCAGATCAATGAAATTGTCGCGCGCTGGACCGGCATCCCCGTTACACGACTCCGCACGTCTGAAAAGGAGAAGCTCATTCACATGGAAAAGGCTCTGAGCAAGGTTGTGGTTGGCCAGAGGGAGGCTGTACAGTCTGTCGCCAACGCCATCAGACTGCAGCGCTCTGGTCTCTCCAACCCCAACCAGCCTCCCAGCTTCCTCTTCTGCGGTCCTTCGGGTACTGGCAAGACTCTCCTCACCAAGGCGCTCGCCGAGTTTCTCTTTGATGACAGCCGCGCCATGATCCGCTTCGACATGTCCGAGTACCAGGAGCGCCACTCGCTCAGCCGCATGATTGGTGCGCCCCCCGGCTACGTCGGCCATGACGCGGGCGGCCAGCTCACGGAAGCGCTTCGCCGCAAGCCCTTTTCCATCCTTCTCTTTGATGAGGTCGAAAAGGCAGCCAAGGAAATCCTCACCGTCATGCTGCAGCTCATGGATGACGGGCGCATCACGGACGGGCAGGGCCGCGTCGTCGACGCCAGGAACTGCATCGTCGTCATGACGTCCAACCTGGGCGCCGAGTTTCTCACGCGCCCTGGCGCCAAGGAGGGCAAGGTTGACACGGCCACCAGGGAACTTGTTCTGGGCGCGCTGCGCAACTACTTCCTCCCAGAGTTCCTCAACCGTATCAACTCGGTCGTCATCTTCAATCGCCTCACCCGCCGCGAGATTCGCAACATTGTCGATCTTCGCATCATTGAGATCCAGAAGCGGTTGCATGACAATGGCCGCAACGTCACAATTGACGTCTCGGAGGAGGCCAAGGACTACCTCGGCAACGCCGGCTACTCGCCCGCCTATGGCGCTCGACCCCTCGCTCGTCTCATTGAGCAAGAGGTCCTCAATAAGCTCGCCATCCTCATCCTCCGCAACAATATCCGCGACAAGGAGACGGCGCGCGTGGAACTCGACGACGGCAGAATCGTTGTGCTCTCCAATCACCCCGACAGCGATACTGGCGAGGACGAGGAGATGATGGACGAGGAAGATGCCGTCGATGAGCTAGAGATGGATGACGAAGACTTTTACGACTAAAAAGGAACGGATTTGGGTATTTTACAAGGCGTTTTAATTTTTGTCAGTTTTTTACTCATGGCCAACAGCGCTCCTCTTTTGATGCATTAGATGATCTTTGTACGTTTATAGACGGTACTACAATGAAACAACTTAAAACTCAAATGACTGTGTGTGATGACAATTCTGGACGGGGCATGCACATGTGATATTTACGTAGCCGCGTTTCGAAAAACAAAGTAACGCCAGTAGAATGTAAACTAAATGCAACCGAAATGGCCGGTCCGAATGAACCGTATTGGAAAGGACGATAGGAGATGTAGACAAGAGTATGTGTACGCTTTTCATCGTTTTCTTGTCCCGTCTCATGGAAGGCCAAGCAGCACGCCCTCATCGCCGATCCAGCCAAAGTCGTCTGTGAACATAGACCAGTCGATCTCTTGGAAGATATCGGGGCCCATAGCCATGGGTTGCAACATGTTGCTCGGATGGCTAACCGACGTCGGCGCAGATTGCAGCGCTGTCGAAGCCGGGACGCCATTCTCGACGGCGGGTGATTTGGTGGAATGCTGCGCCCGATTTTGGCGCCTCCTGCAGTGGGCATCTGCACATAGTTAGTGATTTGTGGTTTTGGCCGAGCAAGAATGTTCACATACGGATGAGTTCGTCGGCCCTGTTTGCCGCGGCCGCCGTCTCGCTATTCTTTTGGGCGGCACGGAGACCGCGCTTATACAGCTCCAGGCACCAAAATGACATGCCGACGCCCAGGCGGTCGGACCAAGCGCGAGGCCCAATCTCGATGCGCGGAATGAGGTGGCGGATGTTCCAAAAGGTTTCGATAATGACACCGATGCGGTGCGGAAGGTCGCTCTCCTCGACGGAGCAGCGGTGGAGCACGGCAGCGGCGTGTTGCGCCAGCTGGTTGGCGTCGTTGGGCGACATGTCGGGTGGCGCCGACGTCGAGTACAGGATGCTGGTGACGATGCAGGCGGCGTCGATTAAGCTGCGGAATATCTGGTTCGTGGCGTGCGTGAGAAACTTGCTGCGCGACTCTTGCTCGAGCACCGTGCTGATGAGGCTGCGGGCCGTGTTGAATGCGCGGAGATAGTTGATACGCTGGATGTGTGGCGGCGCTTCCGGGTTCGCGGAGAAGTAAAAGGTTTGAATCTCGAGCAGAGCTGAGAGAGAGAGGACGTGGGCAAGATCTGTTCTGGTGTTAGTGCAGAGCAAACGGCAAAGCATATGTGGAGTTTCAAACCAGTGTTGGACTGAATGATGGCGGGCCTCAACGTCTCAAATTCTTGCTCCCATCGCGCAACTTCAGAACTGGGAGCCTGCCCACGACTGGATGCATGCACTGACATTGCTGTGTGAAAGCGATTCAGAAATCTGTAGAGGTCAAACATGGATATTAGATCAGTCCAGAATGGTGAGTCTAGAGAGGCGCGACATTGGGTGTCGTCGTGTTGGATCGAGGGTGGCGGATGGCCGCTTGTTGTTGATATTCTACGGGTTCTCTCGGTTAGTAAAGAAGAATGTTGTTCAAGGATCTCTACTTTCTTACTTTTGAGCAAGCACACAGCAAGCCATCCAGGTCGAGGCTGCTTCCTCGTCGGTGAAGATGCCACCTTTTCGTCTTGTGCCAACACAAAATTGCTTGTGACTGCCGCGGCCGGTGTGTACTCCAATCATCATGATACCGGTCATGACTATGCTGATGTACATGGTGGATGAATCTGTCAAGAGTCGAATGACAGGGAGAGGCCACGAGCAGAGGAACAATGCCGCGTGTGCAGTCTCCAGCGTCATGACTGGGTCCATTAGTGTTATCGAGATGTCTTTTTCAACATGGTCCACCAATGCGCGGAAAAAGACACGGTCTTTGGTATATCGACGACAGGTCACGTATACAATGACCCAGAACAGGATCGGACTGGCTTCGTAGCATTCATCCGGATCCCGCTTTCGCAAGATAGGAAGCGCAGGGTGGAAGCATTGCAAGAATCTAAGACACCCTGATAAGTTTGGCGCCAATGTCATATCAATGAGCCGCTTACTTGTTGAAGTACCAGTCAATGTCTTCTCCAGAGACCATATGTTCGCCAAGCATCCGGGCCTGGGTGGGGCCGGACTTGGGGCGCTGCGCAGGGAGCTCTGCGGACGGCGGCGCTGTGGCCGACGGTTCGGACAGCGGTGTGGGCGCTTGTGGTACGGCTTGCGCAAATGTACGGCTGTGATTTCCTGTCGCATTGGTAAATAACACCCGCGGGCTAGGCGGCGTCCAATTGGAGTCGGCGCCATTGCTGCCGTGCGGATGGACGACCTGCTTGATGGACTGGAGCTCCTGCTCAAGCAGCTCAAGCTTGCTGGGCGCTGGTCAGCACCTTTGGCAGAATGAAACGAAACAAAGACTCAGTTCATTCCTTACCTTCTTTTGGTGATGCGCTTGTGAAACTTATCCACTACGCATGGAATCTGAAGTTTGGCGCATCTCTGACACGGCTGACCGGGGACGGTGCTGGATCGACAGCGCACCTGAACAGGCAAGAAAGACGAGGCATACTTGTAAGTCTGAAAATTTGCTTGGCAAGGCTGCGTAAAGTTACCGCCAAAAGTGTCGCTCCTTGGCAGAGCGGCCCAGGCAGCAAGCACTTGGCGGAATCTTTACCCGGGACAATCACACACCTTGGAGTTGCGACAGTTGACGCAAGCTACATTGCGCCGCGTACGGTCTTCGCTATGCGGTGACGCTGACGACGCTACATCCGCTGAGGGTGGCGTGGGGGCCATCGGGGGAGATAGTCTCTGCTGCCACGGAGGGCTAAGTTCACGACATGGCCTCTGTGGCGCTGCGGGGTGAAGGGAACAAGTATCCGATGTTGGACTAATTGTTTTTTCAGGGAAACCGTTGCACCCAGTCTGTGGTTCCTCGAGTCTAGGTTTGGTGGAAATGCCAGTGTCAGCCACCAAACGCTGTCGGTACTAAACATCGCCGAGCGTCACGTGCGGACTACGTATGCATTTTCTCAGAGAACTTGGACGACCCATTACTCCTTCCTTGTCGCTGTTGCCAAGTATTTGTGCTGAGCGC
Source organism: Beauveria scarabaeidicola (assembly GCA_037289395.1). Taxonomy (NCBI): domain Eukaryota; kingdom Fungi; phylum Ascomycota; class Sordariomycetes; order Hypocreales; family Cordycipitaceae; genus Beauveria; species Beauveria scarabaeidicola. The sequence goes on from JAEIJG010000917.1 coordinate 10,340, forward strand.
TCCAAAATTCTCCTACTCTTGTGACTGTGCTTTATCTCACCATAGGACGCGTGTTGTCATGTTGCGATGGATTCTCTTTCTATTCTGTGGGGGCAAAGGTCTGTTCCTGCCCAGGCCACACCAAATTTCGGGCAGGGTGCTGGACGCTTTGATCCTCAGGCCCTTTTGTCGCCGCGCGGCGTTCATTGCTTCTTCTTTTTGCCGTCCTTCTTCGCGCTGCTGCCACTGGCGGGCTCGTCCGTTGCGTCGTTCTTGTGTCCATGTTGCATGAAAGCGCTGAGCAGCTTCCATAGAATCCACGCAAAGCCGACTGAGATGGCGGCCGTAGTTGCAATTCCAACCCACCCTGATGCGCTGTTGTTGAGAACCGGGACGGAGATGCTGCTCATGAGCCGGCTCTCCGTGACGCGGTTTCCCTCTTGCCCTCTTGGGTACACATGCCAAAATACAGTTCCGTCTTCGAAAAGATCATCATATCCCAGATGTATCCTATCAAAAGGACTCTTGGTAAAATCCACTGACTCAACAGGTCCGCACGCCCAAAATACTGCGGGGAACGGAACTTCAATATCCACGACGCCCGTCTCCGAAGGTTTGAGGTAACGGAGGTGGAGGGGTACCTCGGCTGTCCACGCGTCGGGATACGCACGCATCGCAGGAGGTGCAAGCTGTAGCAAGACTGTAGAGCCCCAAACCGATGTGGTATATTCTGGGGCTTCCAGATCAACTGGGAGGCTCGTGTACGGAGCTGCTGTCAGGTTCTTGGAGGCTAGAAACAGATCATCGGCCAGCTGGTATCTGTCTGCAAAAATAGTCCTCGGCAGAGTCAGGTACGCGTACATTTTGCAGCTGCCATCGTCAGCCGGCGGCTTGTTGGAGTCGAAGCCAAGCTGCATGGTAGGGTGCAGGCCCGTGGGCGTTGCGAACTTGGACGAGAATGATGCGTGGCTAGCTCTGTGACGAGCTGGAAAGGCAAAGAATACTGGACCCGGCTTTGTTTGTTCTTTGAGGACGGTAAGAGTGCCAGAGACACCAAGTTCGTGCGATTTCATGTTGGGGGGCTCGTCCAGTCCCATAATGCCAACTTCGGTGCGTCGGTTCTCCGCGGCTAGCGCTACCAGGCTTTGAGTTCGCAGTGACCAGAATGCTGTCAGCTTGACCGTTTGCTCATCTGCATCATACGTGATATCAAGCGAAGCAGCAGTATACAGTCCTCGAACTCTTGCTTGGCACTCTGAATCAGCGCCTGTGCAGAACGTGGTTGAAAGGTAAGTCATAAAATCATTCAAGGCTTCAATATGCTGATGGAAGTAATGGCCTTTTCTAGACCTGTGTGATATCTGCTGGAATTCCGTAAAGGCCTGCTTTGGATATAAGCGACTACCTTTACATGGTCTTGCCAGAGCTTACCTCTCTTGACTCGCATCCAACGGGCCCAAAGGCTTGTAGCAGAGAGCAAAGTGCAGATCTGAACTGGAATTAATATTCAACTGGGATTAATATTGCAAAATTAACAGTGCAATTTCGACTTACGCGTCTGCGCGTGTCTGTTTCGCTTGTGTATAGGAGACATGGAGCCCAGGCGATATACGGGAGCTAAACGGGCTAATCGTGTTCTGTTGTAGAGGACTCGCCCATCGGACCTGCAGAGAGCTATATTGGCGCAATACAGAGGCAACATCGACTGGAATTTCATCTATAGGGATGGTGAATCTGTCCTCACGCACGGTATTGATGGTCGGGCCAAGCAGTCCAGTAGCTTGCACGTCGAAGTCTTTCGGGTCAAGCTCACCCCCTGGAGGGTGAACGAAGGTGATGCGTTCCTTCATCGTGGTACGGTGTCTTCAAGCTTTGGGTAGACCAGTGCAGCTTGCGAGTCAAGACGGCAAGACCCCGAGTCGAGGTTACGGGCTCAGCTTGGCTTGCGCGAAGCTGTGAAGCAAAGGGAGAGAGGCAAGATGGTAGCTTGACGAGAGCTAGCATGACTAGGCTCCACACAAGCTTCTGACAGCTTACCCTACACGTCAAATTCGCGTATCAAAAGACGCACCGAGACGTGCAGCACATAACAAGTGCTCATCTGTATGCATCTAGTTGTTTTCTTTTTTGTTTCTCCTTGCCGGTAGATTGTTTGCTCTGCCATAGCGATTATCGGAGAGAGCTTTTGATTGCGGAACGAAGAGCCCACAATGGCTGCAAAATTAGTCAAACCAAGTCGGCCATGGTCAGTGTCAGAATGTAGGCTGTATACGAGATTCGACAGAAACAACATCCTGGTTTGTCTCGGCTCAATTATGATTTCCAAACATCACGCGCAGACCTGAAAAGATGGTCGCTGATCGATGGACCAAGACACTCGGTGTGCCAAAACCACAGACCGACTACAAATGGCGCTAAACCTCATTGGGGACCGAGATGTGAGGCACAGCTGCGACTCACGAAAGTCACCGTCATGCTCGTTCATTTTCTCTCTAAATATTACGGCGAGGTATGCTCAGATAATTTGACTCTAGTCCTTGGTTTCTGTTGCCGACAAAACCCCCCTGCGAGACCAATCCATGGCCTGATGGCCCTCCACTGATAGTCACCACGCAACCGCTCTCCGTTCGTCCTCGACAATGAGTGACGACCAACCCTATGTCACAATTCGTGCTCGCCAGCCTGTGGGGGGTCTAGGCGCACGCAACGGTGACCCATCTGTATGTTTGTCAAAGCAATATTACAATTTTGTTCTTGCTTTCTGCCTTACGCACCGACTGTAGCTAAATACCTCTTCCATCTGCCTGCTTCCTGGCGATATAGGTCAACTTCAGCAACGGCACAATGCAGCCCAGATCGGCCACTCACGATATTAGCCGTACCAGCTTTCATGTGAAGCACATCAGTCAGTTTGCGAAACGATTGGAAGATGTAAGTAAAAGATCAGTGGTGGGGATACTTCCATACTAATTCCTCACGTCTAGTCCGCAGCTCGCGCCTTTCCTAACCGAGGCCGCTCGTCGCACCGTTACAAAAAGGTGGAAGCTCTACTTCTTCATTGGGGCTCCGATGACCTTTTTGTACTGCCAGAGCTGGAGGATTTGGAGAAGTGTCTCAGCGAAGACTATGCGTTTGACACGGACATCTTTGCCATCCCATCCGAGAACTCGCATCTTGAGCTGATGATGCGCGTTGGCCAGCTGATCAAAGAGCACGAATCACCCGATACCCTATTTCTTGTATACTATGGTGGTCATGCTAGAATTGACGAGTCGCGTCAAAGCACCTGGTGCGCGTAAGTATAGACCTCGAGGAGTGTCTGGAGCGTTCAAACTGACGTGCACAAAGGACACGAGAGTCGAGCTCTTCCTGGCTACAGTATGATTCATCCGCATGATTTTTTTTTGGAACCAATACTAATTTTCGCCAGATGGTCTGCTATTCAAACACTTCTTGAGCGCTCCAAGTCGGACGTTCTCATTTTACTAGACTGCTGCGCAGGCGCCGCAAGCGCTACCTTTCCCACAGGAAACAGCATTACCGAGACGATATCTGCGTCGAGCTGGGACGCCATCGCTCCTGATCCGGGCCGTTATTCTTTCACAAATGCCTTGATTGAAGTTTTGCAAGAATGGAGATCGCGAACCTTTTCTGCCGCCATGTTGCACGCCGAGGTGTTGGCTCGCTTGAAGCATCCTCGCCCAATCACCATCAACGGCAAGCTCTTTGAAGCGCGGTCAACTCCGGTACATTTCATGATGACGGCAAACCACAAAGCTCCAAGCATCGAGCTATGCAGCACCAGGCCCGCGCAAAAGCTGCCCCCGTCGCCACCATTGCCCCCATCTCCGCCACGGCCGAGCAACGGTTCCGGGGTCGACCCGATGGGCATTACCCGAGGGCCCTGTTCGAACCCTATACCCAGAGCGACTGTGTCCAGCGATCCGAACGAAGATACACCGCACGTTATGATTTCGCTGGCATTGGAAGATGACCAGAGGCTCGATATCAATGCGTGGGAGCAATGGCTGAGTGCCTTTCCCTCGCTTGCCAAGCATGTCAAAGTTCAAGGAGTCTTCAAGAGCCATTCAACTCTGCTCCTTGTTTCCATGCCCGTAATGATCTGGGATCTGTTACCGGAAGATCACGCGACATCTTTCGTCGCCTTTATCAGATCCAACAATCTTGCCATACCAAAGAATGCGCAGCAACCACCGGTGATGAGTGCTGCGGCGCAAGCTCGTCAGTCCCAAGGTGGTAGAAATGACACGGAGTCGTTTGTATCTCGCGTTTCTGGTACCACGTTCGCTGCTGCGGACCATGTATACGATAGACGGCCGGCAGAAGCATCCGGTCTTGGCCGCGGCTCAGCTGGGACAATGACAAGAAACGAACAGCCTTCTAACTATCCGACAACTTTCAGTGCTCCAGTATCACCAGTTCTGCCCTCGCAGGGAGGTCCGATTGTCCAGCCGCTTCGATCGGTGGATTCGAGTCTGTCTCTCCAGACTTTGCAGCGTCAGCCGTCGTCTGCATCTCCCCTCGAAGGTTCTGGGATATCGAGACAAATCATCCTCAATCAACAACAAGCGATGCGGCGCACCGTCTTTGGCGACAATGCCCCCGAACCGAAACGCTTTGCGAACCATGTAGAAAGAAGACTGGAGGAATACTATCAGCACGAGCCCTTGCCCAATGATGCGCAAAGCGCGATGCTAGCTTCTAATTTGGGCATTGAATTATGGCATCTCGAAGTTTGGTTCCATCACAGGCGCGAAAGGGATATTGTGTCCACTCGGTTTGCAAGTATGAAGCTGAAAGACCCGTCGCGCGGAGGCAGTGATGGACCGCGCATGATCCTGCCCACCGCCCTCGCGGAGTTGCTGGAGCTGTCCTTGCCTGGCCAGCTTTTATCATTTGACCTTCGTTCAGCAAACGATTTTAGCAAATCACATTTGCATGGAGCATTGAACCTGCGCGCTCCGCAATCCTTTCTCCAGATTGCACCTTTCGATATAATTGAGCGATGCTTCATGGAAGAGGAAAGCCAAAAAACATTTGCCGCACGAGTGGACTGCAAATATATACTTTTCTACTCAAAGGGCATCGATTCTCCATCCGGATGCCCTACTGCAGCACTTTTACTGGACAAGCTACGATCGAGTGGTTGGTTCGGCGAATGCTTCATACTAAAGGGCAACTTCCGCGAATTTAGCGTCTCATTCGACAAATTCATCGTCGGCGCCAAGGCAACCCCAGAAGCAAAAGCTTGGTCGAACAGGTGGCAAGACATGGTTCCTTCAAGCTTAGCTGAAGTTGAGAGCAAGAGGAGATATGCACAATGGCTAGACGCCCGCCGAGCAGAAGATAGGCAACAGCTATCCCCGCATACAACAGAGCAGCTGGCTGAGCGAGCAGAGCGTCTTGAGTCCCAAGAGCGTGAGCTCGAGGCCGAGTTCAGACAGCAGCACAACGACTTGTATCAAAAAGCGCGAGATCTGCAGGCCGACCACGAGGCAAACTCCTCTGGCGCAGGCGCCGAGATTGTGGAATATTTAGATCGAGGCCTAGGCAAGCTACGAGGCGAGCTGGCGCACGAGTCGGCACACCCCAGAGCCCACCAGGACGCCGGGAGCTCGTCCAAGATGCACGCCGACGATTACGTGGGCAAAGTGTATCGCGCCGCTCCGGAAGAGACGGACGGCTACGTGGAAGTTCCCAGGGCAAGTGATGTCCGGCCAGTGCCAGGCGGACGTCCGTCGTCCGAGACGGGAGCCCAGCTGGAAGATGTGGCGCGCCGTGGCCGGAGCGGTGGCGGCGGACTGCTTACCAAGGTATTTCGACGATCTTGAGTAGTATTCTACATAGAGCAAAGGTGATTTCTATGGGGGTACTCTTTTGGCACATGTGATTTCTTCTTCGCCGTGTGTGCTACTATACCAGTACAGCAGGCATTTTTGTAGTCAATTTCAAGCCCGTAATTTTTGTAGATGCATTATAACGGCTTTTACATGCAAGTGTCAACGTGATGTAATCCATTGTGATTCATCATAGGGCCAAGAAAAATACAAACGGGCGTTCCGTTCGCATGTCTCAGTTTGATGTCAATCTCGACGTAGGACGGTAATCGGAGCCAAGAGCAGTACTGCCGAGAAACACGAGATTGCTGTCGTGACAGGATACCTATTTGGGTAATTCTCGCGAAGTGGCTTTCTTTGTAACAAGGTGAACAAAGGTAGAAACGTGACGGGATGTGGTGTTACATTCATACGCAGAAAGACCGGTGTAACTACCACACCAAGCCGGGCGGGTGCGTAAGCGTTACACGCTGAGATCTTGGGGGGGGGGGGGGGGGGGGGGGG
>JAEIJG010000918.1:0-16675 GCA_037289395.1 Beauveria scarabaeidicola
AGTAGAATTCTATTAATATACTAACTAGATATATATATAAGTCTAAGAGGTACTAATTAAGGTATATTATAGTATTAGTAAAGTTAAAAGATATTATAAACTATTATATTAAGCTTATTAAATTATTAATAATAAGCTAGGAGAATATTATATATTTTAGTAGAAGCTATAGATAGTAGTAAAAGCTATTAATAACTCTATTAGCCTAAATAAACTAATCTTAACCTTATTAGTTTTTAGTATAATCCTAAAGCTATCTTAAAATTTACCCTTATATATATTAATTATTAAATAAGTAAAAGCTATTAAGAAAGCTATAGTAAAAATAAGAATAATACTTACTAAGAGGTAAATATAAGAAGCCCTAGTAGCTTATAATAGCTTAAATACTATAACTATAAGGAACCTTCTAATATACTTAGAGATCTATATATATTAAGAAAAATATAGGTAATAAGGCCTCTTCTATCTCCTAAGGACTAATAAAGAAGAGTATATAGTAGAATTACTAAATAGTACTAAAACCTTCTAAATAACTTTAGTTAAGCCTTATTTATAAGATAAAGAGAAGGAGCTAGTACTAAGTTATCCTAGTAACCTTATAATTATAAGGTAAGAAACCCCTATTTAGATATATATAATAAGTACTAAACTACCTATAGTAATAATACTAATAATCTCTCTTATAAATAATAGTAGCTAAAATCCTTTAATAATAACTAAATTACCCTTTTTATCTTACTTAATAGTTAATAATAAAGCTACTAAGGTATTACTAAGATAATAATAGTTATATAATTCTAATTAGGAATTATATAACTTATTATATAATATTAAGGCCTTAATTAAAGAAAGACCTTAGAAATTAACCTAGAAGATAAGAGGCTACTTATATAAGAGACTAATTAATAAGAGCTTCCTTAATATAAAAAAGAAAGTAGACTTAGCCTTTACTTTAGATCTTAAGAAATAAGATATTATTATAATACCTAGACTACTATTCTAGGTATCTTAATTAAAAAAAGTTAAAATACTTATTAATAAAGGTATATTTAAAGTTATTAAATTTAACCCTATTATCTATAATAATATCTAAATTTTTAATACTAAGATAGTTAATAAGATTAAAGGTAAGGGTACTAACTAACTATATAAGAAATTAAGGCTAATTATATATAGTTATAGTAATAAAGGAAAATAATATATTCTTATTACCTTACTAATAATTTAATAAATAAGTTAATAACTAATCTTATAAATAACTTCACGAGCAAAAAACGGCGTGTGACCGCATTAAGCCTAATCTAGCGATAAAATTAAAAAATAACCTATTAGACGTTTAAAAACACTCGAGTCTACCCCTAGACGATAACGGCTTAGAGCCGCTTCGCTAAGGGTAGTGTTAGGGCCTAGACAGCGTATAGTAAGGAAGAGGCACTAAGAGTATAGGTAGCTTATAGCGGGGACGTAGGGCATAAGCATAGACATAGGGCTTAGTCACGTAGGGAGTATATAAGTACTTAGTTACGTTATTAATATAACTAAGTATTAATAAAGTAATAATAATTCCTATAACTATAAGTAACCTACTTTTATATATAGCTAAATATAAGTACTCTTCTTATTATAACCTTATAAGATTATTATTATAAACCTATTTAATAAATAAGGAGACTATAATAAAATTACTATAGCTATATATAGTAGATAATAGTAAAAAACTATTAGTAAAGAAGATATAATAACTTAAGATCTTATTAAGGAGTATATTAAAAGAATACTTTAAGATATTAGTAATATATCTTTAGTAGTAGAAGTCTTAAATAACCTAGGGATAATTAATAATACCTTTATAGAGGAGGAGCTATAAAGTTACCTTATATAGGTAGCTAATATATAGTAATATAAAAAAATAATAAAGTTACTATAAAAGGTTAAAAAGGGGGAGGATATTATACTTAGACTAGATCTTAAAGTACTACTAAAAAAGGAAAAATAAAAGAATATAGTAATAATATAACTTCTTAGTATATACTTTAAAGGGAAATTATATATTAAGTATTAAAACTTTCTAGTAATACTTAAGATTTACTTTAAAGTAAATATAAATAATTATATAAAGGATTAGGAAAAGATAATATATATAACTCTTTATTTATAAGGAGAGGCTTAGAAGTAATAAAGTAGCTACTTTAAAAACACTTTAGTAGGGAAGTATAAGGGTTTTATATAAAAGGAATTCTATATATAGTATAGAAATAAGCTAAGAAGTAAGGATATTAGGGCTTAAAGGGTAATATAAGTACTTATTATATATTAATAGAAAGACTCTAAGTTAGTAAAAAAGTACCTTTAATACTTTAAAGATATAGTATTAAAACTACTAGATATATTAGCTTTAAGTATAAAGATAGTATAGGTAATAAAGTATATATAGGAGTAAATTAAGATAGCCCTAAGTAATAGTAGTATACCTATAATATAAAAGCTACTAGAGTCTTAAGCGGAAAATATAAAGAGAGTAGTAAGTATAATATACTAGACTAGAAGAATAAGGATAGTAGGGCTACTATAAGGGACCCTACGAGGACTAGTAATACTATAAGGAGGTACTAATAATACTATAAGATATTTTAAGTATAAAGAGATAAGATATATTTAGAGGGACTATATAGTACCTTACTACTTAATTTATTAATACTAGTTATATATAATAATAAGGTATATAGATAGTAACTCTACTTTACTTAAATAAATAGTAAGTAATAAACCCTCTATAATACTATTAAATAATATACTAGTAAAATAAGTAAGATTAGAAGACTAGGATTAATAAGAAGCCTACTACTAATTATATCTAAAGAAGAAGATTATAATAAAGATATATTAAAGATAAAGCTAAGAAACTATACTAATATTCTTAGATATAAGAAGTAACTTTAATATAATAAATAAGAGTCTAGTAACTAAAGATTAAATTTAAGAGCTAGATATAATAAACTTACTAATAAATCCTCTTAAGTTAGTAAAGTCTTATTATATATATAAATAAATAATAAAGATACTATAGATTATAAATAACTTAGGTATTAAGAGGGAGTAGTAAATACTATTTATAGTTATAAATACCTTATTATAAATAATATTAGGCCTATAGTAGTATATTAAGGAGAATATTATATAATAATATAAAGAAAAGAAGTAGAACTTTCTTATTTATTAAGGAGATATTAAGTTAGTTATAAGCCTAAAGAAACTCTATAAAGTAACTAAAGAGATAAAGATATATATAATAGTAGTAAGAGAATTAGAAGAGAAGAGGAAGGAAAGAAGTAAGGAGGTAGTAATCTTAAAAGAATACTATAACTTTAGTTAGGTATTCTTAGTAGAAGAAGTAATAAAGCTACTAACTCTTAATAAGCTAATATATATAATTAAGATTAAAGATAAAAAAACACCCCTATAGGGACTTATTTATACACTTTTTATAAGGGAGCTAGATAAACTTTATAAGTTTATAAATAAGGGACTAAAAAGGAGTTAAATCTATTAGTCTATAAGCTTAGTAAGAGTACTTATACTATTTATACTAAAGAAAGGAGATAAGCTATAATTATATATTAACTACTATAGGTTAAATTAGGTAACTTATAAGAACTATATATTATTACTATTAATTATAAAAATCTTAGATTATATTAAAGGAATAAGGGTCTATATAAAACTAGATATAAAAGATGCTTATAAATAGCTATATATCTATAAGGGTAATAAGTAGAAGATAGTATTTTACTACTATTATAAACACTTTAAGTATATAATCTTACTATTTAGACTAATAAGGGCACTAGTATTATTTTAAAAATATATTAACTATATACTATATAAAAAAATTAACTATATCTATATAATATACCTTAATAATATCTTAGTATTTAATAAAGATACTATAGAGTATATATAATATATCTACTAGGTGCTAGTAAAGCTTAGAAAAGTAAAGTTATACTTAAACCTTAAAAAGTATAAATTTAGTATAATTATAGTAAAATTCCTAGGTTTTATAATAAAATAAAAGAAGATTATTATAAACTAAAAATATATTAAGGCTATTATAAGCTAGCTAGAGCTTAGTAGTATTAAAGAGATCTAGTTATTTTTAGGGTTTATAGGGTTCTACTAATAATTTATTAAGAACTTTAGTAAGATTACTTTATTACTTATAGAAAAGATAAAAGGGAATATAAAAAGGAGGTTTTAGCTAAGTACTAGGGAGCTTAAGGCGTTCTTAAAGCTAAAGCTAGCCTTTAGTAAAGCCCTAATACTAATGTAGTTTAACTAAAAGGTATTAACTTAAGTAAAAATAAATATATTAGACTTTATAATTAGGGTAGTATTATTATAACTATAAGGAGGTTACTAGTACCTTATAGTATTCTTATTATAAAAGCTTTATAAAGTAAAATTAAGATATTAGACGCTTAATATAGAAATATTTATAATATTAATAGTATTTTAATAATAAAAGCACTATCTAGTATATCTAGCTTATATAATTAATATTATTATAGATTACCTTAATTATAGTTACCTTATAAAGAAGAAGAACCTTACTTACTACTAGGTAGTAGCGCTAGATAAACTATCTCCTTTTAACTTTAAGATTACTTTCTAGCTAGGGAAGTTAAACCTAGTTAATATATTATTAAGAAGAAGGGACTATAATAATAATAAAAAGACTAAGGTATAAGGAAGTAATATAATCTTAGGGTTTTTATAGTAGTTTTATAAGGAAGATAGTAATATAAGGAAGGAGGAGTATTAACTAAGACTAGTGAGAATAATAATATAGCTATATAGTAAAAGAGTAGCTAAGATATAAGAAGATAGTAGTAGAGATATAGGGTTAACTAAAGAGGAAGCTTAGACGCCTCTAGTAGATAAGATATAAGAATATTAGTAGAGGGATACTTTTATAAGGATAGTATAAGGAAGAATTTAAGAAAGTAAAGAAGATAATATAACTATATAAGGAGGATATTAGAATATAAATAACTATAAACTCTTATATAAGAATAAAAAAGTATTTATACTAATAGGGATAAGGTTAGAGATCTTATAGTTATATTATAATAATCTTATAGTAGGCTACTAGGGGGTATATAGGATAGAGAAGTAGATTAGGTAATAATTCTTCTAGTAGTTACTAAGAAAGGATATAACTATATATATTATCTTATATTATATTTATTAGATTATAAAGAGAAGGTAATACTAACTATATAGCTACCTTATAATATTATTAATACTAGACTAGCCTTTTAAGGAAATTATAATAGATATAATTACTAGCCTCCTAGAGGTTTAAGGAGATAGAAGAAAGTAGAATACTATCCTAATAATAATAGATAGGCTTAGTAAGTATAATATCTATATTACTATAAATAAGAACCTTACTAGTAAGAGGCTTATAAATATTATCCTTAAGAAGGTTATAGTATACTATAGGACACTAAAGGGTATTATATTAGACTAGGGATCTATCTTTATCTCTAGGTTCTAGTAAAGCCTTTACCACCTACTAGTAATTAAGTAGTGACTTAGTGTTATATTCTATCCTTAAATAGATAGCTAAATAGAGTAAATAAACTAAGTAGTAAAACACTACCTATAGATATTCTATATTATAGATTAATTAAACTAGCTATTATACCTTCTAATAGTATAATTTATATATAATATAAAGATATAAGTATTTACTAGTAAGACCTTAGTAAAGATATTACTAGGGTATAACCTAGTAATCCCTATACTATTAAGTCTATAAGATATAATAAATATTTAAATAAGGTCTAGAGTAAGGTTATAAGAGGCTACCTAAGAAGATATAATAAAGTACCTATAGAGAGCCTAATAGGCCTAAGTATAATAATATAATAAAGGAAGAAAAAAAAAGTTATTTATAGTTAGTAATTAAGTCCTCTTATTAATAAAAAACCTACGCCTATAGTAATTATACTAAAAGCTTATAGTAAAGTATATAAGACTATATAAGATAATAGAATAAGTAAAGATAAGTAGGCTAGTATACTAAATAAGCCTACCCCCTAAGTTATAAGTCTATAATATTTTTAATATAAGCTTATTAGAACTATATAATAAATAACTAGGTTAAGATAAAGAAGTAAATAATAAGGTATTAAAAGGGAAGGATAAGTATAAGGTTAAGAAAATTATAAGGTATAAGTATAAGAGGAAAAGATACTTATTTTAAGTAAAGTAAGTAGGCTATAATAATAAGGAGAACTCTTAGTTAAGATAAAGTAACTTTACTAAAGGAGTTATAGTTAAAGAATATAAAGAATAGTTATAAGGATAAGAGAGAGAATAATAAGTAAGTAATAAGAAAGTTATAAGGATATAAAGAGAAAAGTAAAATAACTAATTATAATTTAGTAATAAGTTTATAATAAAAAAACTATAACTTAGGTCTTTTAATTATCTAATAAGTAAATAATATCTTTATTATAGGTATAATAATAAAAGTAAAGTCCTTAGTATATAGTAAATATATTATAATATTACTTTATACTAATAAAGAAATAATAAAATAGAATTTTAAAGAGGAAGTTATAATAAAGTTATAAGAAAGTAATAAAGAAGCTATATCCCCCTTACTTAAGAGTAAGAGGAGTCTTAAGATATTTACTAGGAGTATCTTACTAAGATATAATAAATATAACTACTATAGCCTTAGCCTTATAGTAAGTCTACTTATAAGTATACTAAATATTTATACTAGTAAACTTAGTAAACTTAAAGCCCTTAAGTAATAAGGGTATAAGGGAGAATTTAAGTCTATAAGCTTAATACTATTATAAGTTAGTAAGTAGGGGATAATAAGGATATTATAAATATATAATAAAGTATTAGAAACTAAAAGTAAGGTAATAAAGGTACTTAAGCTAGGATATAGTAATAGTAATAATAGTCTTATAGTTAGCTTCTTATATAGTAATAGTAATAGGGTTAATAATAAGCGTAGAAGTAGGAGTAAGGATATTAGGAGTAAGCTATAGGGTAGTAGTAGTAGTAATAGCCTATATAATTACTACTTAGCTAATATAAGGAGACTAATAGTAGTAAGCTTTTACCTTAGTTATAGTAAACCTATAGTAACTAGTAATAACTTAATAATTAAGAGATTATTAAGTAGCCTATAGTATATTAGTAGTAAGGTTTAAGTAATATTATAACTAATATATAGTAAGAGGGGTACTATAGTACTAGTAGTCTTAGAATAAGCTATATATTTACTACTTACTCTTAGTAAGTATAAGGTAATCCTTATTACTATAAAAGTACTTTATATACTTTAGGGATCTAGCTATATAATAGTAAGTTAATAAAAGCTAAGAAGTAAAGATATAATAACCTACTTAATTAGTTATAATAGTCCTCTTAGAACTAGGAGCTATAAACTATATAATATAAGTAATAAATATAAGTGTAGTTAAATCTATAAGGATATAGTAAGTTAGTAAGGGGGAGATAATAAGAGTAAAGTATATATATAAAGGGCTAGTACTCTAAATACTAAGAAGAGAATTAGTAAAGAAAAAGTAATAAAGATATAATAAGGTACTTACTTATATTCTATTATAGCCACTACTATAATAATAGCCTTAGGCTAAGATATAAGATTAGACTTATAAGGTTATAGTTAGTAGACTATAAGGCTATAAGGATAATAAATATATATAAAAAGGGTAAAATATAATAAGAGAGTAGTTAGGTAGTAGAGAGTATAGAGTAATAATATAATAAGGGAATAAAGAGAGAACTATATAAAAACTAGAAGGGACACTATAGGTTAGTAAGGGATAAATAATAAGAAAGTAAAAAGCTAGTAATAAAGAAAGATAAGGAAAGAAGAAGGTTAAGGTAAGTATAGGAAGCCTAGGTATAAAGATAAGATATTACTAAAAGGCTTAAATATACTAAAATTAATATTTTTAAGCTTATATAATATAATTAAACTAGGAAAAGACACTTAAGAGAATTATAAGTATAAGATAGTAATAATATAACTAGAATAAAGGGGGTAGACTATAAGGAGGTAGGGAATTTAGTATATATAGATTTTAGTAAAGATAAAGAAAAGAAGAAAAAGAAGAAGAGGGGGAGATATTATAAAAAACACCTTTAAGGGTATATAATAAAATATATAATATAGTAACTATATAAAGTATAAGGGCTAAAGGGGATAAATATAAATAAAAGTAATTATAAACTTATAAAGAAATAATAAATAAATAGTATTAATATAAAGAGCTAATAAATAAAATATATATAGTATAATAAGATATATATATATAGTAAATAGAAAATAAGAAAATAAAGAGATAAGAGGAAATAAAGTATATATAGGAAGGAAGCTATAAAGATAAAGTAAAGAGAATAGTTAAAGAATAGATACTAAGAATAATATTATAAGTAAATATAAAGATAGTAAATAAAGCGGAAATAGTAGTATATAATAAGGGTATAAGTCACTAAGAGGATATAGAACTAAGGTAAGGAGGACACTATAACTATAAGAGGAGAAGAGATAGGAGGGGGTAGCTATATATAAAGCGCTAGGGATAGTGCTAAGAGAGAGAGGGTAGCCTATTAAGGCCTAGATAGTATATAGTAAGGAAGAGGCACTAAGAGTATAAGTAGCTTATAGCGGGGATATAGGGTATAAGTATAGATATAGGGCTTAGTTATATAAGGAGTATATAAGTACTTAGTTATATTATTAATATAACTAAGTATTAATAAGGTAGTGATAATTCCTATAACTATAGGTAACCTACCTTTATATATAGCTAAATATAAGTACTCTTCTTACTATAACCTTATAGGTAGTTAGGGTAGATAATTCACTACTAGAGACGCGCCTAGACACGTCCTAGCGACTAAATAACACTATAGCGAGCCTAACGCAGCCGTGACCTAACTAAGACTAAGATCTAAAAGAGAAATAATTAATAAGCTTCTCTTCTTAATTAAAGATAAATTTAAAGACTAAGTGAAAGAACTATAGTCTAAATATAAATAGACCTAGGCCTAAGGTAAAGCTAGGATAGCCTTAATAGGGGCTAGTATTTTAATTAATTAAGAGATAGTATAAGCTATTATTAAGGAAATAATTATATAAACACTTAAAGAGAGCTAGAACACTAGGTAGCTCTAGCTACTAATCTAAGTATAAACCTATACTAAGGTTATAGTGACCTAGAACTAGGCTAGCCTAAGGGTAAAGCTAGTCTTAGCTAGATATAAATATAAACTAGTTATTAACGCTAGAGGGTATACTTAGGAGATTAAGAACTAGTCTCCCTAGGAGGTTATTATAGTAGTTAATAGAGCGATTTATACTAATACTATAATAGTAGTATACTACCTCCTCTTAGGAGATATAGTCCTAACCTTCTATTAAGAAGTAAAGGAATATATAAAGAATAAACTATAAGTAAAGGTTATATTTAGCCTAGAGGTAACTTTATCCTAATAAGTTTATATTATAGTTATTAAAGTAGTCTTACTTAGTAAGGTACTATAAGATATAATAGGCCTTATAATAATACTCTTTACCTTTAATAAGGTAAATATTATTATTATAAAGATATATTACCCCTAATTTAAGTCTAAGATAAAGGCTTTACTTATTATTAGAACTTATAATATAAAAATAATAAACTACTTATATAAATAAAAGGTCTTTTTTAATTTATAGGTATTTTAATATAAACCCTTCTTAGAGTTAGTCTAACCCTTATAGTACTTCTAATACTATTAATATAAATATATAAAAAAGTTCTACTAAAATAAAGAGTATTATAGTTAGTATATATACTAGTCTTATCTAAAGACTAAGCTATACCTAGCTAAGTTAGATAATAAGAAAAAATAGTGTTTAAACTATAAAGGTAATTACCTAGTATAGTCCTAAGACTACTCTATAATAAAGTAGCACTAGGGCTAAGCCTAGGAGGTATACTACTTCTATCTAATGTAGTTTAAATCTCGCCACCTAAGGGAGGAGAGAGCCCTAAGGTCTCTAAGGGCGTTATCGCCCTTAAAGAGGGCTAAGAGTATATAGTGCCTAAGAGAGCGTCTACTAGGCCCCTTATTAGCTATATTAGCTATCTAAAGATCCTTCCCTATATAAACTAATATACTAAACTTTAACTTTATTAACCCCTAAGTAAGATCTATAGGACTTATACTAATATTACTAACTAGGATCTTTTAGAGGGAAATATAAGTACCTAAGGTAAAGGAGTACTAGACCCTAGACTTTCTATTATTAGCCCTTACCTTATTAACTAAGAGTAAGAACCTCCTCTTATTACTCTTACTATTACTTATAACCTTAGAGTTAAGCTAGGATATAGTTATAACTAAACTAGCTTAGCCTAAATAAATAAATAAAGATCTTTTTTTAGAATATTTATAAAGATAATAATAATATATAGCTTACCCTTTACTAAGAGGATAGCCTAGATATTATAATAATCTAAGAAGTATTACTAAGCGGCCCCTTACCTACCCCTATATTAGCGCTATACTAATAGCTCTAGGGGGGTAGGTAGGTAGTAACCTATATATATAAAAGAATTAATAGATTATCTTAAGAAGGGATAATAGAAGGTAATATATACTATATTTAATTCTATAAGAGCTTTCTTATCCTTACTAATCTCTACTTAAAGCTAGGTATAAACCTAAGCTAACTCCTAAGTAAAGTATTATTAGCGTTAGGAGTTCTAAGAGCTATAGTAGGTAACTTTAATATCTACTACCCCTCTTAGGACTTATATAAAAAGAAATCCCTATATACTAATAAGATAATAGAGGCCTTAACTTATACTAAGACCACCTTAGTTACCCTACTAGGAATAGTAATATAGTATAGATATAACTACTATATAAGTACTCTAGACCTCCTCTAGGTATCCTTATTACTAAAACCCTAATATATATTACTAGACTAGGACCTATATAACTCTAACTATACCTTATAACTACTTAAACTCTAAGCACTTTAAATAAAAGTAACTCCTAAAATAAAGAAATAAGGTAAGATAGATAAAAGTATTATATTAGCTAAGGTAATAGCCTAGCTTTTAGTTATAGCTAAGCTACTAATACTAAATTCCTTATAAGTAAAAGTAGTATATAGCTAGCTTACCTTAGCCCTTAAAGATATTATTAGAAAAGCTATACTTAAGGCGGGGCCTCCTTAGGTCTAGTAGCTAGCCTAGTAGATATAGTTAGTAAGAGAAGTAGTAATAAAGATAAAGTAAACCTAGTAAAAAGCTATAAGATCTAGAAACTAAGTTAACTAGGAGGTAATAAGTATAGTAAAGAAGGGCTAGGCCTAAGCCTTAGCTAAGGCGTAATAGGTAGCTTAGAAAACTTACCTAGACTTACTAGGTAACGCTCTAGCCCTATAGAAGTAATACTAATAGGCTAAGAGGTATATAGTAGGTTATATAGCGGACTTAATCCCGCTACTAACCTAGCCTAACTATAGATTACTAGTATAAATAAAAAAAGAAAAAGTAAAGGTCCTTATTAAAAAGTTCTTTCCCCCCCCTATAGAAAACGACCTTAGCCTAGTCCTAGGGGGGGAATATATAATAGCCTACTTATTATAAAATACCACTAAGATCTTAGTATAAGTTATAAAAGAGGAAGTAAAAGATACCTTATAAAGTTACTTAGCCTAGAATGTGCTAGGCCTAGATAGGGTCTTATATAGCCTACTAAAGTCCCTTAGCCTTCTTATCTACTAGATACTAGCTAAGCTATTTAATATCTCCTTAAAGACTAGTTATTTCTTAGCCTAATACTATACTAGTATTATAATTATACTTTAGAAACTAAGAAAATCCTTAAATAAGCTCTAGACTATAAGAGGCTAGTGCCTAATAACTTTTTTAAATATAATAAGGAAACTATTTAAGAAGATCTTAGTTACCTATATTATAGCTATAATAAAGGCATACTAGCTCCTCCTAAAGAGATAAATAAATAATAGGAGAAAGAGATTAATAAAGATAGTAATTTTACTAGTAGTAGAGTTAATCTTAATAGCCTAGGCCTATAGTAGAGCTATATTACTCTTATAGCTAGATATTACTAGTGTGTTTAATAATATAGACTATAGCCTATTTATTTAGGAGCTCTATTACCTTAAATACCTAGAGTAGGTCCTAAATTTAATATAGTCCTTCCTTAGTAATAAGATAACCTAGCTTTATATTAATAATAGCTTAATAAAAGAACGCCTACTATAAAGAAGTATCCCTTAGGGCTTATTACTATCCCTAATTCTCTTTATCCTTTTTATAAGCTTACTTTATAAGGCTCTTAAGGTAGCCTTAGGCTTATATACTATTAGGTTTATAAATAATATAAATCTCTTATATATAAGGAAGAATTATAATAAAATAAAATATAGGCTTAAGTCTACTTAGTTTATCTACTAGGAGTAGTCCTAAACCTACTACCTTAGCTTCTTAATACTAAAATTTAAGTTAATATATTTCTAATATAGATATATACTAGACCTAGGTCCCTTTACCCTTAAAAGTAAGATAGTTAAGTTATTTATAAGTATATAGTTATTTAGAGTAGTCCTTTTTATAAGACTTAAATAAAGAAAGTAAATTAAGGTAGTATTAGGTAAAGTAAAGTTAGTACTTTAGGCCTTATAAATAACTATAAGGAAATTATAAGGCCCTTAAGTTTAAGAGATAAGGGATATCTATCTCTAAGGTATTTACTTAATTATATTATTTAAGATAATAATATAGTACTAGCTAGAGTATAGGCTTATAAAGGGCTTAGTAAAGCCCCTCTATAAACTATAGGTAAGGTACTTATAAGTTATTAAAGGAGCTTTTAAAGTAACCCTTACTTATTATATTAAAGCTAAACTTTAGGTCCTCTTAATAAATATTTATTTATTAATAAGAAAAAGTAGGACTCTAAACTAGTAGGAAGTAAATAGGGCTATAGCCTAACTTTACTATATAACCGCCTAAGTAACCTCCTTTATATTATTATAAAGAAACTAAAATAAGTAAATTATACTACCTATAAGAGAACTCTATAGTAACCTATTAAGAATAGCTAAGGGGGTCTTAGAGAGGGATTAATATATACTTAATAAGTAAATAAACTAAAAGTAGTAAATAAAGTAAGAATAAGAGAAGACTAAAAACTAAAGAAAAGTAAAATACCTTACTTTATTCTTAGTATATAAGCTACTATAGGTTAGATATAAGGCTAAAATAGCCTTAATCTTATACTCTTTATACTATATTAGCTTTATTATAATATAGTTATAAATAAAAAAAATTAGACTAAATACCTTCCTTTATAAATACTATATCCTTAACTATAAGTTAAGAGTATATTAATACTAAGGTAGTCTAGAAGATATTTACTATATACTACTTAAATATAAGCTTATAAGAAGGGATAATATCTTTAGAGTAATACTACTATAAAAATAGTATAATATACTTTATACTCTTAATAACCTAGTTAAAAGTAAAAAGATAGTAAAATAGGTTTATAAAGAAGGGTAGCTAATATATATAAATATTAGCTTATAATTAGGGCTAGTTAGGGGCTAAGATAAAAAAAGGTTAGGTATAGAAGAATATAATATTATTAATAAAATAAACTAAAATAAGAGTTATACTAGGGCTAAAATAAGACTAGCTAGGCTAAATAATAGTCTTATTACTAAAAAGAATAAATAAGAGGTATTTACTTAGGCCCTTAGTGGCTATAAGTTAGGGCTACTCTAGGGTTATAAGACCTCTATTATTATCTAGGCCTAGGTTAGTAGACCCTTAGACACCACTAGGGGCTATAGTAAGTGTGGTAGGGGCGACTAGGGTGATAGCGGGTATAATAGGCCTATTAATAGGAGTAGTGGGGGTTAGGGCTAGGGCTATAGCGGGGCTAGCAGGGACAGTAGTAGCCACTAAAACTCCTAACCTATAGGACACGTAGCGTAACTCTATTAAGATATTAAAGAGTAAGGCCTAGTTAGCTATAGCTAGGGGCTAACTAAGGCTTATAGGGTCAGCGGCGGGGGCAGGGATAGGGGCTAGGGCGGGGGCGGTAGGCGTAGTAGTGATAGTAATAGTAGGGTAAACCCCACTAATAGTCTAGGCCTAATCCTAGGCCTCCTTAGTAGTAATACTACTAGTATTATAGTAAGCCTAAGTTACTACTAATATTAATTACTTAAAGGTAGGATTAGCTAAGACTACCTCTAGGGTAGCTACGGGGTAGTCTTATAGCTAACCCTAAATAATAGTTATACTTAGCTTAACTATAAGTAGTACTTATTATTATTAATTATTAGGATTAACTTAAGACTAAAGGGGACTTATATAAAGGTAATATTACTTTATTTATATATACTTAGTATATAAGCTAGTTCTAGCTAAAATAGTTAGTAAAGATAGATTAGAGCTAAACTAGAGATAATATATATAGATAAGCTAAAAATAAGTTAACTTATTAGAATCTTTTATCTAGCTAATATAATAACTATAAGGGGTAACCTAAGGGTTACCTTATATAGGCTTAGGGTTATCTTAAGGTAGGACCTTATCTCCTTTAGAGATCTTAATAGTAAGGTAATAATAAGGCTATACTAATTAGGTATTAAACTAAAGCTAATAAGGGGAGGAAGTTACTTATTATAATAAGAGGTAAGAGGGGGGATATAGATTTATTAGTAAAAATCTTACTAAGGTTAAGAGGGGGATTAGGGCTAGCTTAGGCTAGATAAGGGGAATAGTTTACTTACTTAAAGGTAGTAGTAGTAATATAAAGCTTCTTATATATAGTTAGCTTAAATCTATAGTTAGGGGATAGTATAGGTATAGCTAGATAGTATATAAGGATAATAAGGAAAAGGTATAAATAAGAAGAAGAGAGATATATAATTAATATAGTTATTAAAGGAAGGAAAAGAAGCTAGGAATTAAGGAATTAAGCCTCCTTTATCTCTACTAGCTAGCTAGTAATAATAATAGATTAACTAAGTAAAGACTAATAAATAGCTATTATATTAATTATAATAAGAGTATATAAGGATAATATAGTAGCTAATATAACCTTAGGATAAACCTAATATATAAGTCACTAAGTGTGTTTATATAGTGTTTATAGAATAATAATAAATATAAATATAGTTATTATAAGCGTATAGGGGATAGGAGGCGCTAACTAAGCCGCTATAAAGGTAGAGAGATATTTACTAGGGGATGACTTAGCCCTAATAGAACGCCTAATTTTCTTAAGCCTAGATTAACTAGATTAGCTAGAGAGGTAAAATTAAGCCCCCCCCGCGCCCTTAAGGCGCCCTTAGGACTAAATTAGAGGGCGAAGCCGTGAGTGCTAACTTATAACTAAGGACCTAGCCTAGACCTAAACTAACGACCTAGCTAGCACCCCCCCCTAAGAAACTAAGAAACTTAATTAAGAAGAGGGGCCTTATAGGACCCTACTAGAAGCTAATATAAGACTAAAGTAGTTAGAAAGAAGTAAGGGTTTTCCTCTAGGGACTCTAGTTTTTCCTTTACTTATAAATAATAATAAGACTAGATAGATATATAGTCTAATTAGTGTAAATAAATAATAATAATAATAACTAATCTTAATACTAGCTTTAATACTTATATAAAAAGGCTATATTCTATAGCTTAGGGATATTACTTAAGTATATATATAATTAACTATAGAACTAGAAAGGATAATTATAATAAAGCTACTAAAAGAGCTATACTACTAGTACTCTTAGAATTTAATTATAAAAGTTATTAAGCTACTATATAGTATAGTAGAAGCTAGTATATACTAGTAGGTAATATATTTAAAATACTACTATAAGTGTTTATAGATAATAAGCTTAATATATAACCTATACCTACTAATCTTAAAAGAGTAAGAAGCTAGGATTATTAGTATATAGACTAATAATATAATTAGATTAATTATAAAGGAATTTATATAAAAAGAGTAAGAAGAGCTTAATAAAATAAGATTCTAAGCTAAGTTATATAAAGTGCTAATAATAGATAGCCTAATTATCTTTAATAACTATAAGCTTACTTTAATAGAAGATAGAAGCCTCTATCTCTAATAAAAGGATTAAGCTATAAAGCTAATAATAGCTTTAACGCCTTAGATATATATTAAGGAATATACTAAAGACACCTACCTAGCTAGTATCTACTAACTAGAAGTAGTATTTAATTTATTAGTTATTATATAATATAAAGAGCCTAGTTAAGTAGAAATTAATAACCTTAACTAATAAATTAAGTAGTAAATTAGAAACTAAAATAAAGGTATTAAATACCTCCCCCTAAACCTTTAAGTACTTAAGTTATTTATCTTTATTAATAAATCCTTTATTAATAATAAAGATTTAAGTTCTTAGATTAGATATATTATTATAATAAGTAATAAAGAGATAATAGACTAAGATAAATCTACTTAAATTAAAGCTAATATTATAATATAGTTATTAACTAAGTTAAAAAGAGTTATAAGAAGTACTTTAGTATTAGAATTATATACTATA
>JAEIJG010000919.1:0-16656 GCA_037289395.1 Beauveria scarabaeidicola
TATATTAATAAGTCTTTATACTTAAAAGTTAGTAAAAAATAGATTTAGTAAGTAAATAACTTTTATTTTTATCTTTTTTTTTATTTAATTAATAATTTAGGCTATAAATACCCTTATTATTTTCTTTTTTAATAATAAAGGTTATAATACTTATAGGTTCTCTTTTTACTTTAAAGTTACTTTTAACCTAATAATAATAAAAAATATAAAGCTTATAATATAATTTTAATTAGATTTTAATTCCCCTAATACTATTTTATAAGCTATAATTAAAGATTATATTTACTTATCTAAAATATAAAGTATTTATATTTTAGTAAAAGTTAGTATAATTCTTAGTCTTATCCTTAGTATTATATTAGGTTATATAAATAAAATTAAAGTATTTTTAATTTAGATATATAAATAATATAATTCTTATTTTTACTCTTATTATACCTTAACTTTTATATCTAATATTACCTATCTTAATTACTATATTATATATCTTTTCTAGGTTTATATTTCTCTTAGTAAAACACTTAGTAATACCTATAGTAATTATATTTAGTAGACTATAAATAATAATTATAAGTAGTATATCTTCTTATATTATTAAATACCTTTTATTACTAATATAATTAATAAGCGAGCGAGCTAAATAAGTAAGTAAGTTATTATATTAGACCCTTTACCTTTTAACTATTAATAACTTAACTATAATATAAAAAAACCTCTAAAACTAATTAAAATCCTCTTTTTTACTAGTTTTTATATTTAAAATATAAATATATATATTATATCTAGTCTAGTTATATATACTATATTACTAACTATATATTTTAACTCTTACCTTATAATTACTATAAGCTTATATTTTATCCTTTACTTAACTATTAATATCTATTTACTCCTTTAAATCTCTTATATCTTATATAAAAAATAATCCTTTAGTTTATAGTCTAGTTTTTTTAGCTTATTAATACTTATAAATTAGCTTCCTTATAGCCTTAAGCCTATATACCTAAGTATATAAAAATATAATTTTATATATAATAATTATTATATCTTTCTTAAAATAATTAAGTATATTAAGACTTTTAGTTAAAGAGTTATTTAGATAATTAGTAATTTACTTTTTTAGAATTTAAGACTATAAAACTACTTTAGTTATAATACTTAGTATCTAAAAGACTTAAGAACTAGTTAAACCTAGATATAAGTTTAGAGGATTTAGTATTATAAACTTTAGTTCTAAGGTAAAAATAACCTTTTTAAGATTAAAAGAGGTAATTCTAATATCTTAAAAACTACCTTAGATATTCTCTTTTATAATAAACTTATTAAAAGTATTAAAAAATATAAAGAAGAAGTCTTTTTTAATAATATATATAATACTAGCCTTTATAAGATCTTTAATTTATTATTTATAAGCCTTTTTAAGTAGATTAAAATAACTAATATCTAAAGGCTAAAGTATATAAGAAGAATAAGTAAGTATATAAAAAGTAATAATCTTATTTTCTTAGTAGAAAAGCTTAAATATAGTTAAGTAGTGACTTTTATAACTATCTAAAATAAGAAGGTAATAAGTACCTTTATTTTAATCTTTTATATATTTATAAAAATACCTTATCTAATCTATATTAATTTTATTTATTATCTAGCTATTTAAGCTTATATTAATATATTAATTAAAAGGTAAGTACTTATCTTTATACTAAGGTATAAGGTAATTTTAGCTCTTTACTATAATATATAGTAATACTATTAAGCCCTAAGAATTTACTACTTAAATTATAGTAACTTATTCCCTATTACTAGACTATATTACTTTTACTTTTCTAACCTAATTAAAGCTTATAATAACTATTCTTATTATAATAAAGCTTATTAAAAACCTAGTCTTATTAAAGTTATAAATATTAGACTTTATAATACTATATTTTATAATTATATTCTTTAGGAGTATAAACTAGTTATAAATTATAATTAGATCTTTATATTTAGCTTTCTAGTAATTATATCTTTATTAAAAATATATAATAAGCTCTAGTTATTATTATATAAGGTTTTTTACCTAATATACTTTAATATATTTATTATTATATTTAAAGAGTAGTAGATTTATTATATCTTCTATATTTATATACTAAGGGGGGAGCTCTTATAAATATAACTAGAGAATATACTTTATTATAACTCTCTCTTCTAAATTAGTAAGCTTCCTTAAATTAGCTATATAATTATATTATATAATTTAGCTATTATATTATATTTATATAGTTAAATATAGTATATTATAGACTAATATAACTTATTTATAACTTAATTTTAGGTTTTTATTAATAGTATTAAGGGTAAAAATAATTCTTACTTCTTTTAATATATTTTCTATAAGTAGTTATTAAGTAGTATATATACTAAGATAGAAGATAGTAAAACCTAGTAGAGTGGCTCACTCGCTTGTTTAGCCCGCTCGTTTATTAACTATATTATATTAAATAAAGAATATTATCTTTATAATAATAAAGCTTCTACTAGCTCTATTTATATACTCTATCTTACTTACCTTAATTAGGTATTTATAGCTTATATCTATTACTAGTTATTTTTAGAGTCTAATAAAAAATAAAAAAAGAAATTATTTAATAGTAGATAACTCTTCCTCTAAATAAGCCTAGTAGAGCTCTAGTATAAACTCTTAAAACTCTAAAAAATACTTAAGCTTTTAAATATTAAAATAAACCTTTTTTTTATTTAATTTAAATATTATAGTACCTAAATAGTAATTTAGATACTTTTAATTATCCTTTTAATTCTACTACTATTCTCTTTATAAGTTTCTAGTAATAGCTAGAAAATTATAATTTAAATAGTAGTTTTATATTAATTTATATCTTTTTTTTATATTATAAGTACTTTAATAATTAACCCTTTTTAGTTAAAACTAGGTTTTAAGGGTTTTTATTATAATTACTAGTATCTTATTAGCTCTTAATTATCTTTTTTATTTTCCTCTTCTTCTAATATAAAAATACTTCTTTCTTTTTTATTATTAAACTCTACCTCCTTATTTAACTCTCTATTCTTAACTTTATAATACTACTAATCTTTCTTATCTTTCTAAAACTCCTTTAGCTAATTAATAATATATATACTAAGTAATTTAATCTTATTTAAAATAATAAAATAATAAACTCTTATTCTTTTATCTTTTTTATTTACCTTATAAGAGCCTTACTATTATATTTTAACTTTTATTTTATAAAAAGGATTATTATTTCTTATATTATTATAAGCTAAAACTAATATTCTAGGGCTTATAAGGTCTTTTTATATTTAAAACATATTCTATTTATTAGTTCTTTTTATTTATTTATTTTAAAATACTAAAACCCTTTTTCTTATAAACTTAATATTATCTTAATATTTTAATAGAACTCTAACCCTTATAATAAATAAAAAAAACTAGTTATATATATTATCTTAGTCTATAAGCCTCTAGATTAAGACTACTATCTTAATTAGTAATATTAGATACTTATTAAAAAGTAGTTAATATAAAGAGTATTTATAAGAGGTTTTTAAAGAAGTTTAATTAATAAGTAAAATAATATTAAGTAGGTATTATTAGGTTATTATATTAGGCTTAATTATATTATTAATAACTAAAATAATATTATAATATCTTACTTTTATAATTTTCTTTACTTAAGGGTTATATTTTAAGATAATTATATACTTATATTTTTAAAAACTCCCTTTTAAACTCTAGAGTTTTATTAATAATAGCTTTTATAAATACTTTATACTTACTAATTAACTCTTTAATAAATTTTAATATAATAGTAAAGTTATATCTCTTAATAGCTATAGCCTTAACTTAGCTTATAAGATTATACCTAGTCTTTATAAAGAACTTATATTCTTAATTATTAGGTATATATTATAAATTAAAGTATATTTTTTCTATTAACCTTATAAGTTTTATATATAAACTACTTTCTTTTTCTTATATAATAGTTTATTTTTAATATATTTTATAAGCTTAGACTATAGTTTATATATTCTTATTTATACTTAGCTAAAAATATTAATCTTTTAATTACTTACTAAAGATCTTAAATCTTTTATATTTAAATAACTTATAAACTTCTTTAATAAGTATCTTTTTAATATTAAGATTATTTACTAATAATAATAAGTCTAGTCTTTTACTAATCCTTTAATATAAATACTTATTATAAAGAATATATTTATTTATATTTACCCTAAAGTATCTCTTAGATTCCTTATCTAATTTATTAAAGTACTAAGAAGTAATAAGGAATTTTATTATTATATAGCTTATATTATTATATCTCTTTTTAAGAAGTAAGGTATTATAATATATTTAGTTTAATACTAAATTAATAAATTCTTCTAGATCCTTTTTATACTTAGCTTCTAAGATATTAGATAGCTTAAGTAGCTTATATAATAATATATTTATAATTAAATTCTTCTCCTTTAGTATATATACTACTATAAAGTTAAAGAGCCTAATATAGCTTAACTACTTTATAGTTAATATTCTAGCTATATTATTAGTATTTTTATTAATTTATTACTTTAAGACTAATATATTTAATATAGTTAATAAGTGAGTCACGTAGATAACTAAGTTATATACCTACTCTAACCCTATAATATTTAACTATTAATAATTTAACTATAATATAAAAAAAGATTTAAAACTAATTAAAATCCTTTTCTTTACTAGTTTCTATATCTAAAATATAAATATATATATTATATCTAGTCTAGTTATATATACTATATTACTAACTATATATTTTAACCCTTACCTTATAACTATTATAAGCTTATATTTTATTTTTTACTTAACTATTAATATTTATCTACTCCTTTAAATCTTTTATATCTTATATAAAAAATAATACTTTAGTTTATAATCTAGTTTTTTTAGCTTACTAATACTTACTAATTAACTTATTTATAGTCTTAAGCTTATATACTTAAGTATATAAGAATATAATCTTATATATAATAGTTATTATATCTTTCTTAAAACTATTAAGTATATTAAGACTTTTAATTAGAGAGCTATTTAAGTAATTAATAATCTATTTCTTTAGAATTAAAGACTATAAAACTACTTTAGTTATAATACTTAATATCTAAGAGATCTAAGAACTAGCTAAACCTAGATATAAGTTTAAAGGACTTAGTATTATAAACTTAAGTTCTAAGGTAAAAATAACCTTTTTAGGATTATAAGGGGTAATTCTAATACCTTAAAAACTACCCTAGATATTTTCTTTTATAATAGACTTATTAAAAATATTAAAAAATATAAGGAAAAAGTCTTTTTTAATAATATATATAATACTAGCCTTTATAAGATCTTTAATTTATTATTTATAAGCCTTTTTAAATAAACTAAAATAACTAATATCTAAAAGCTAAAGTATATAAAAAAAATAAGTAAGTATATAAATAGTAATAATCTTATTCTCTTAGTAAAAAAGCTTAAATATAGTTAAGAAGTAACTTTTATAGTTATTTAAGATAAGGAGGTAATAAATACCCTTATTTTAATTTTTTATATCTTTATAAAAATACCTTATTTAATTTATATTAATTATATTTATTATTTAGTTATTTAAGCTTATATTAATATACTAATTAAGGGGTAAGTACTTATTTTTATACTAAAGTATAAGGTAATTTTAGCCTTTTACTATAATATATAATAATACTATTAAGCCCTAGGAATTTACTACCTAAATTATAATAACTTATTCTTTATTACTAGACTATATTACTTTTATTTTTCTAACCTAATTAGAGTTTATAATAACTATTCTTATTATAATAAAGCCTATTAAAAACCTAGTCTTATTAAAGTTATAGATATTAGACTTTATAATATTATATTTTATAATTATATTCCCTAAAAGTATAAACTAACTATAAATTATAATTAGATCTTTATATTTAGCTCTCTAATAATTATATCTTTATTAAAAATATATAATAAGCTTTAGTTATTATTATATAAGGTTTTTTACCTAATATACTCTAATATATTTACTACTATATTTAATAAGTAATTAGGTTACTATATCTTTTATATTAGTATACTAAGGGGGGAGTCCTTATAAGTCTAGCTAGAGAATATATTTTATTATAGCCTTCTCTTCTAAATTAGTAAATTTCTTTAAATTAGATATAGAATTATATTAATTAATTTAACTATTATATTAGTTATATATTATTATTAGAGATATACTATAAATTATTATAGTCTTTTTAATACTTAGTTTAGGGTTTTTTTTAAGAGCTTAAAGGGTAAGAGTGATTCTTAACTCCTTTAAAGTGTTTTCTATTTAAAGGTTATTAAGTGATTATAATACTAAGGTAGGTTATAGTGAAAACTAGGTAGAGTGTATGACTCACTTATTTATATAACTCGCTTATTAACTATATTAGTTTTAAGATAAAATATATATTATAAATATATCTTTATAGTTAATATATTATATATAATAAGCTATAATACTTTTACTTTATCTAATTATATTTTACTTTAACTAAGGTCTAGATATTATTCTTAAACCTTACTAGCTATTACCTCCCCTTAACCTCTTATATTAAAACTACTCTTTATCTAGTTAATAAAAAATCTACTTAAAGAATAATTAGTCTTATACTTTTTTTATAACTTAAAGTAACTAAAATTAGAGCTATAATAAGTATTTCTTTTATTATCTTTACCTCTTTTTATCCTCCTCTTTATATAAAAATAATATATTTCTTTAAGAGCTTAGTTAAAGGTATAATAATATTTATATAGTGTGTTAGGTCTAAACCAGTCCCTATAGTATATTATATAATAGGCACTACTAATAAAAGAGTATATCTCCCCTAAAAATAATAAAATAACTTTTTTACCTTTTTTATATTTTATTTCTAATATTAACCTTAGAATCTAGACCTTATTTAGGTATTCTTTTAATTATTAACTATATATTACTTCTTATAGTAACTTTTTTATTTTTAAACTAAATATAATTATATCTTTCCTTTTTATAATTTTATATTTCTAATAATTTAATACTCCTAATTAAACTAACTTTAATTATTTTATATATATATACTAACCTTTAGAGAGATAATAACTTTTTATTATATTATAGTCTATAAAAACTCTTATATATAATATCTTATTATTATAGGTTTTTTAGTAGTTCTCCTTACTTCTTATAATAGATATTATAATAAAGAGATATCTTATTAAAGGTTAAGATACTTTTAATTAAACAGTAAAAGTATTAGTAAGCTATTATAATAAAATCTTAAGAAATTTAGTAAAGAAACTAAGAAAGTTTAATAAAATAAAAAGTCTAAGGATAGTTTAATCTAAAAGCTTATTAGTTAAGAAGCTAAGTAATTATAAGTAAGCTTTATTTACTAAACTAAGATATAAATAAAAAAAGTAATAAGCTAATAATCTATAAATATCTAATATCTAAATTATCTAGTAGTACTAGAGTATTAGGTTAATAACTTATAAAAGTATCTAGCTAGGAAATAAGATATAAATTAAGAGTTTAAAACTAAGAAAAGAAATAAAATAATATTAACTAAAAAGATAATATTAAGTAAAAGATTATAAAACTAGTAGCTATAAAAAACCTTATTATTAGTAGTAAATAAAATTATATCTTAAGGCTATCTTAGTTATTCTAAGAAAGAACTATCTCTTAATCTAATTAAAAGAACTTAATAATAATATAACCTATACCTAAGTTATTAGTAAGCTTATATTATCTTATAGTATTAAGACACTAAGCTAATAACCTATAAGTATACCCTAGTCTAAGAACTAAAGAATAGATTAAAAATAAGAAAATAAAAATAAGACTAAGATATTACTTAATAGAGTATATAAAAAACTATTAATTAAGGCACTAGTAGTAATAAAGGGAGGATAGAAGATTCTCTTATTTTTAAAAGATAATAAACTTCTTATCTCTAACTTATAATATTAAGTAAACTAAATAAAGGTTATTTAGTTATTTAAAGAGATATTATCTTTATCTTTACTTTAGTTTATACTAGATCTTCTAATTATTTTTTAACCCTTTTATAATAACTATATTTATATTATTTAATAATACTAAAATACTAAATCTATATAAAGACTTAGCCTTTATTATTATATAAGATATCTTTAATATAATAAATAACTTAATTAATAATATAAAAGGGATTAATATAAAAGAAGAAGTAAGAGAAAGAGTAAATAAGGATAAGAAAAAGCTAGCCTTAAAAGGTAAGAAGGTAGGTAGTACTAGCCTTAGTAGAGGATAAGCTAGTAAAGGATTAGGAAAGGACTTTACTAAGTATAATACTAACTTCTTAAACTCTATTAATAATAAAGACTTCTTTATAACCTTAATCTAGGTAAATCTTTAACTATAAACTTCTTTTAAAGAAATATTTAATAAAAATAATACTACTAATTTCTTAAAGAAGTTTAATAACTAGCTTAATATCTAAGGTATCCTAATTACTTTTAGGTATAAGGAGTTATTTAAGATAATAAAAGTTTATATATTAAAAAAAGTTAAGTACTTTATCTTTAATTATAATTAAGTAAAAGTAAAAGTAAAGCTAGTTAAATATTTCTTTAAGTATAATACTAAAAAAAGGTTTAATCTTTAGATTAAGTTAGCTAAGTATAATAGAATATTTTTAATAAATAACTATTAAGTAATTAGTAAATAACTTATTAAATATAAATATCTTTATAGACTAGTTAATAAGGACCTCCTTAAAACTATTAGGTAGAACCTAATAAAGGTTAATATTATTATTAAAGATAAAGATTAGATTACTAAGCTAAGTAATAATAATAAAGAGAAGTAAAAACTTAATATTAATATTATAAGATCTAATATAAAGAAGAAATATTAGTATTACTTTTACTCTAAGTATTATTTAAATAAATATAAATTTATAAATATAAATACTATTAAGATTAATAACCTAGGAGTCTATTAAAAAGTTTCTTAATTAGAATTATATATTATAAATATAAACCCTAGTCTTTAATCCTAAGCTTATTTAATAAGAAGAGTTATTAAAAGAAGAGATTAAGAGTAAAGATATAGTATTTAAGCTTAAAAAGAAAGATAAGGAGAAGGTTAAATAGAGTCTTTAATAATATATAAGTAAAGTAAAGGTTATAATAAATAAAAAAAGATTAAATACTAATTTATAAAAGTAACTTATTAATAAGCTAAAAGTTTTTATTTT
This sequence comes from Beauveria scarabaeidicola, assembly GCA_037289395.1. Classification (NCBI taxonomy): domain Eukaryota; kingdom Fungi; phylum Ascomycota; class Sordariomycetes; order Hypocreales; family Cordycipitaceae; genus Beauveria; species Beauveria scarabaeidicola. Next base: position 9,310 of record JAEIJG010000919.1, read on the forward strand.
ATATAAAAAAAAGAAATAAAGGTTAAGCTATTAAATATATTTAATAGTTTTATTTTAAAAAATAACTTATATTAGTAAAGGAAGAAGTAAAAAGAGGTAGAAGAGAGAGTTAAAGAAGTAAAAGATTATATAAATTTCTTAATAAAGAAGTTCTTAAAGATCTAAGAAGGTACTTATTTATATAAAAAATAACTATATAGTATTAAAGAATAAATTAAGGACTTAATAAAGTAAGAGAGAGATATATTCTTTATAATACTTTATAACTAAGAAGCTATATTAGTATAAAGCTTTAAAGAGAGTAATAGCTTAAGTCTAAGTATTTTACCCTCTTTAAAATTAAAAGTAATTAATTATAAGCCTTAGTATAAGAAGTCTATCTTAATCCCTAAGGATATCTTATTAAAGTTTATTAAAATACTAAAAATAAGACTTAAAGTAAAAGTCCTTAAAGAAAGCTATAAGCTTTACTAAAATCCTATCTTCTTTATAATAAAGCTAGATAAAGAATTATAATTTATTAATTCTACTATTAGAATTAATACTATATTAGTCTATAATACTAATATTCTTCTAATCTATAAAGAAATTATAGAAGATTTTATTATATATAAAATTTTATTATTATTAGACTTCTTTTTAAAATATAATTAGGTATTATTAGTACTTAAGAGCTAGGATTTAATAATATTCTTTAGCTTAATTAGGTTACTTAGAATATATACTCTCTTATAAGATATAACTAATTTAGTTACTTAATTTATATATATTATAATAAGAATACTAATAAAGCTTATATTAGAAATATATTATCTATACCTTAATAATATTAGTATATAAGGATTTATAAATATATATAATAATAAAGAAGCCTTACTAGTAATTAGGTAGTATATTACTAAATATATTTAAAACCTTAATAGAGTATTAGTTAATATTAAGCTTACTAATTATATAATCTTTAAAAAGAAAAGTTAGTAATATTAGAAGAGGTTTATAATTATAGGGTTTATATATAAAATACTTAGTTAAAGCCTTATTATATATAAAATATTAAAGATTTAAGAGTAAAAGAAATATTATAACCTTAAAGATATTTATAATTTTCTAGGTATAATAATAATATATTAGGTCTAAAATAGTCCTTATAGTATACTATATAATAGGCATTACTAATAAAAGAGTATACCTCCCCTAAAAATAATAAAAATAACTTTTTCGCTTTTTTTATATTTTATTTCTAATATTAACCTTATAATCTAGACCCTATTTAGGTATTCTTTTAATTATTAATTATATATTACTTCCTATAGTAACTTTTTTATATTTAAGCTAGATATAATTATATCTTTTTTCTTTTATAATTTTATATTTCTAATAATTTAATACTCTTAATTAGACTAACTTTAATTATTTTATATATATATACTAACCCTTAAAAAGATAATAACTTTTTATTATATTATAAACTATAAAAGCTCTTATATATAATACCTTATTACTATAGGTTTTCTAGTGGTTCTCCTTATCTATTATAATAGGTTATAAACTAGTAATTAATAATTATATAAATATTATAATACCTTTAAATAAGCTTTTAAAGAAAAATATTATTTTTATATAAAGAGAAGAGTAAGAGAAGGTAATAGAGATAATAAAGAAGGTATTTATTATAACTCTAATCTTAGTTACTTTAAGTTATAAAAAGGGTATAAGACTAATTATTCTCTAAGTAGATTCTTTACTAACTAGATAAGGAGTAGTTTTAATATAAGAGGTTAAAAGGAGAAGATAGCTAGTAAGGTTTAAGAGTAATATCTAAAGCTTAGCTAAAGTAAAATATAATTAAATAAAATAAGAGTATTATAGCTTATTATATATAATATATTAACTATAAAAATATATTTATAATATATATTTTATTTTAAAAATAAATATATTAGTTTTAAAGTAATAAATTAATAAAGGTATTAATAATATAACTAAAATATTAATTATAAGATAACTAAGCTATATTAAGCTTTTTAACTTTATAGTAATATATATATTAAAGAAGAAGAATTTAATTATAAATATATTATTATATAAACTACTTAAGCTATTTAATATCTTAGAAGCTAAGTATAAAGGGGATTTAGAAGAATTTATTAATTTAATACTAAACTAAATAATCTATAATATTTTACTCCTTAAGAAGGGATATAATAATAAAAGCTATATAATAGTAAAATTCCTTATTACTTCTTAGTACCCTAATAGATTAGATAGAGAAGTTAGGAGATACTTTAAGGTAAATATAAATAGGTATATTCTTTATAATAAGTATTTATATTAGAGGATTAGTAAGAGACTAGACCTATTATTATTAATAAATAATCTTAATATTAAAAAGATATTTATTAGAGAAGCTTATAGGTTATTTAGATATAAAGGATTTAAGATCTTTAGTAAGTAGTTAAAAGACTAATATTTCTAACTAAGTATAGATAAAGATATATAGACTATAGTTAAAGCTTATAAAATATATTAGAAATAAGCTATTATATAAGAGAAAGAGAGTACTTTATATATAGATCTTATAAGGCTAATAAAAAAAGTATATTTTAATTTATAATATATACTTAATAATTAAAGATATAAATTACTTATAAAGGCTAAGTATAATCTTATAAGCTAGGTTAAGGCTATAGTTATTAAAAGATATAACTTTATTATTATATTAAAATTTATTAGAGGGTTAATTAGTAAGTATAAAGTATTTATAAAAGTTATTATTAATAGAGGTTTAGAGTTTAAAGAGGAGTTTTTAAAAATACTAAGAGATTAAAGCTATAAATATATAATTATTTTAAAGTATAATCCTTAAGTAAATAGAATTATAAAAATAAGGTAGTATAGTATTATTTTAGTTATTACTAAGATAATTAGGCCTAATATAATAGCCTAGTAATACCTACTTAATACTATTTTATTTATTAACTAAACTTCTCTAAAGACCTCTTATAAGTACTTTCTATATTAACTACTTTTTAGTAAGTATTTAATATTATTAATTAAAATAGTAATCTTAACCTAAAGGCTTATAGCCTAAGATAATATATATAACTAGTCTTTTTTATTTATTATAAGGGTTATAGTTCTATTAAAGTATTAAGATAATATTAAGTCTATAAGAAAAAGAGTTTTAGTATTTTAGAAAAAGTTAATAAAAAGGACTAATAAATAAAATAAGTTTTAAATATAAAAAGACCTTATAAGCCTTAGAGTATTAGTTTTAGCTTATAATAATATAAAGAATAATAATCTTTTTTAAGAAATAAAGGTTAAAATATAATAATAAAGCCTTTATAAAGTAAATAAGAGAGATAAAAAGATAAGAGTTTATTATTTTATTACCTTAGATAAGATTAAATTACTTAGTATATATATTACTAATTAGCTAAAGGAGTTTTAAAAGGATAAAGAAGGTTAGTAGTATTATAAAGTTAAAAATAAAGAGTTAGATAAAGAGAGAGAGTCTAATAGTAAAGAGGAAGAGAGTATTTTTATATTAGAGGAGGAGGAAAATAAAAAAGATAATTAAGAGCTAGTAAGATACTAGTAATTATAATAAGGACCTTTAAAACCTAGATTTAAGTAAAGAGGGTTAATTATTAAAGTACTTATAATATAAAAAGAAGATATAGATTAATATAAAGCTATTATTTAAACTATAACTTTCTAGTTATTATTAGAAACTTATAAGGAGGATAGTAGTAAGACGAAAAAAATAACTAAAAGTATCTAAATTACTATCTAGGTATTATAATACTTAGATTAAGTAAAAAAAAGAATTATTTTAATATTTAAAAGCTTAAGTATTTTCTAGAGTCTTAGGAGTTTATACTAGAGCTTTACTAGGCTTATTAAGAAGAAGAGCTATCTATTACTAGATAATTTCTTCTTTTTTTTTTATTATACTCTAAGAATAACTAGTAATAAATATAAGCTATAAATACCTAATTAAGTTAAGTAAGATAGAGTATATAAATAGAGTTAGTAGAAGCTCTATTATTATAAAGATAATATTCTTTATCTAATATAATAATAAGAGGCACTTAATAATATAAGAAGATATACTACTTATAGCTATTACTTATAGTCTACTAGATATAATTACTATAAGCACTACTAAGTATTTTACTAAGAGAAATATAATCCTAAAAAGGATATATAATATAGTAGTTAAGATAGGTAATATTAGATATAAAAGTTAAAGTATAATAAGAGTAAAAGTAAAGATTATATTATTTATATATCTAAGTTAAAAACACTTTAATTTTATCTATATAACCTAGTATAATACTAAAAATAAGACTAAGAATTATACTAACTTCTACTAGAATATAAATACTTTATATTTTAAATAAGTAAATATATTTTTTAATTATAGCTTATAAAATAATATTAGGGGAATTAAAATCTAATTAGAATTATATTATAAGCTTTAGATTATTTATTATTATTAAGTTAAAGGTAATTTTAAAGTAAAAAAAGAACCTATAAGTATTATAACCTTTACTATTAAAAAGGAAAATAATAAGAGTATTTATAGCCTAGATTATTAATTAAATAATAAGAAAAATAAAAATAAAGGTTATTTACTTACTAAATCTATTTTTTACTAACTTCTAAGTATAAAGACTTATTAGTATATATTAAAGAGTAAGATTTCTTAAAAAAGAAGGTAAATAGTTCTTCTAAGAAAAATAAGAGGATATCTAAGAAATCTTACTTTACTATTATAATAAAAGAAAATATAAGAGTATATTATACTTAAAGCTTAAGATAAAAATAATAATAAATAAAGTTAGGAGGGTAAGAGAAAAGGTAAGTAATAATAAGGTACTAGTTAGAATAATAATAAAGAAGAAGAAGAAGTAAAAGAGAGAGGGGAGGCTTTTATTAATAAGAGAGTAATTAAGCTTCTAAAAAAAAAAGTTTATATATTATAAAAAGATAATAGCTTATTTATAATAATATATTACTAACTAATATAGTTAGTATAGTTATTATAGATTAATAATTCTAGTAGGTAGTAATTTATTATTAATTTAGTAATTATAATACTTATATTAAAATATAACTTTTTCTTACTTTATATTATTCTCTCTTTTTTTTTCTATCTTAATTATCTTCTTTTAAGGTCTTAATTATAATTATCTCTACTAGCTAAGGCCTAAAAAAGAAAAGCCTTTATATACTATTAAGTTTTCTTTTTTATTTTATTATTATTATACTTTTAAAAGAGTATAAGTATTACCCCTAGTCTTTTATTTTATTTTTATTATTTTCCTTATTTTATTATTTTTTATAATATTATTACTATTTTCTTTTATATATTATTTAAAGAGGTATTATATTAAAAAGGCGTTTAGAAGAAGTTTTATTAAAAATAAATTAAGTTATTATAATCTTTATAAAAAAAAGAAGAAGATCTAAGCTATTATTTCTCTAAAGAAAAGTAATATATTAAAGCTTTTATCTTTAAATATTATATATATATACTACTTATTTTCTACTTATAAGATAACTAGCTAGAGTTTATATTAATCTTAAATAATAAGGTAAATTAAGAAGTCTTTAAATAAGAAATTTAAGAAAGATTTAAGCTTCTTAAAAACTTTCTTAATTTTTTACTAACTAACTAGCTATAATATATCTCTAGGTGCTTTTAACTTTATAATACTTAAATAAATAAAAGTTAAGTAAAAGGTATTAAATTACTAAGTACTTTAAAGATTACTATTTAAGAACTTAATAATATTATTACTATTATTAATAATAAGTTTATTATTTAAGGCTTCCCTTATTTAAAAGTCTATAAGATAAATAAAGTATATAATAATATTAAGCCTAGGTAAGAATTTATATAGTATAAAGTCTTATTCTCTTATTTTTTAAGTAAGAATATAATAAAGATAAAAAGAATACTTAGATATTAATTCTAGGTATTCTTAGTTAATTTCTTTACCTTAGTAAGTCTTTATAATAAAAAATACTAAATAGCTATAGTATTTAATAAGAAGGCTACTATCCTCTAGCTTCTTAATATATTCCTAGGTAGTTATCTAGTAAAAGTAAAAGCTATTATATTTACTTTTAAGTAATAGCTTAATAATATATACTTCTTATACTCTTTTATACTAGTATACCTTTTTATTTTAAAGTAATAAGATAATTAGTCTTATAACTACCTAGTTATCTTTAATATTATATTACTACTATAAGGCTACTCTAGGGCTTTTTTATATTAGCTACTTAAGGGAGAGTCTAGTAGGAAAATAAAAGGTAAAATAAAAAAGTTTTTTATTAATAATTAGTAGGCTTTACTCCTAATAATAAAGGCCTTTTTAGATCTTCTTTAGCTAGATTAAAGGTCTTTTTATAGCTTAAAAGCTACTTATAATAATCTCTAAAAATAGATTATATATTATATACTAGTAAATAAGCTTAAGATATAATAAGTCTATCTTAGATTAAAACCTCTAAAGATTAATACTTATAATCTTATTAGTCTAAACTTAACTAAGTATTTATTATAAATATTACTTAGTAGCCTAGTTTTTTATAAGTTTAATTAGCTAATATTAAAGAATTAATATTTCTTCTTTTTAACTAATAAACCTTATAACTAATTTAATATCTTAACTAATACTTTAAGAGATAAGCCTTTAGAGGACTTTATATTTATATATCCTTTAGAGGTAAGTATAATATTATCTTAAAATTAAATAATAAAAGGTAAAGCTAAATTTATCTATAAATCTACTTTTTAATAACCTTAGGAGGAGCTAAAGAGGCTAGAAGATATTCTTAAAAAATAAGAAGAACTTTAAGATAATTAAAAAGAGTTATAAGAAGGTTAAAAAGGACTTAATAAAGATAATAATCTCTTTTTAAAGAACACTCTTAAATAAGATAAAGAAGAGAAGTATAATAATAGCTTATTCCTAATCTATAGTTAGTCTATTTCTTAGGTAGTAAGTTAGGTTTATATACTATAAGGTAATAATAAGTAATATCTATTATATAAGAAATTATTAAGAGTAGAACTCTTAATAGTAAAACTATTACTTAGATTAATTAATAGAAATCTAGACTATCTAGCTATAAGATATCCCCTTCCTTATATACCTATCTATCTCTCTATTATAGAATAAGATCACTCTAGATTACTAGTAATCTAAGTAATCTATTATCTTATAGATTACTACTAGCTTATTATAATCTATAGTAATCTAATATACTATTAGATTACTACTAGCTTACTATAATCTATAGTGATCTAGTTATATAACTAGTTAT
>JAEIJG010000920.1:0-16655 GCA_037289395.1 Beauveria scarabaeidicola
AAAAAAAAAAAAAGAAATTAAGTATTATAAAAACTATATAAGCTTATTAAAGTTATAGTTTATATTATTAGGTTTTTTATTATTTTAATATCTCCTAACTAAGGTACTTAAGCTATATATACTAACTTAACTTAATAACTTTATAATTATATTTAAATATAAACTACTTAATTACTAGGTATTAAAAAATAATATATTTATTTTACTTAATAAAGGGTTATTTAGGCTTTAGAGAGATACTATATATTATACTTAATTAGCTAGTAGTAATACTATACCTAGCTACTAAGGTATAATAAATTTATTAGTAAAGTTAAATTTAAGCTATTTTAGCTAATTAACTTTATTATTATTAAGTACTACTAGTAGTATTAACTCTAGCTACTAGGTAGTAAATTTAGCTACCTCTATTAGTATTAGTCTTACCTTAAGGCCTAGTATCTTAATAAATTAATTAAATTTTTACCTACTAAAGGCCTTAATAAGGCTATTTATAATTATTTTAGTTATAGACTTTTATTATAGGTTAAAAGTACTAGCTTTAGCCTCTTAATAGACTTAATAGTTATAAATATTAATATAATAAAACTTTATTATTAACTTAACTAAGTCCTCCTTAACTAACTAAATTATCTAGCTATTATTATAAAAGAGCTTAATATTACTATTAAAAAGAAAATTAATATTAGTATATAAATATTAGAATATTATAATCTCTTTTATTATCTAAAAAAAAGCTAAAAGCTTAGTTTTTATTAATAAAGTTATAACTATATTCTACTTAACTAAGTAATAGAAGATAAGGCCTCTAAAGAGCTATAAAATATACCCTTAAGTACTTTTTTTATTTTAAAGATTATTATTAAAAGTAATATCTATATAGGCTATAAGCTCTTCCTAGTTATTATTAAAGATAATATAAAGGTCTTAGGATTAATTTAAATACTAAATATAGTTAAGTCCTTAGTTAATATACTCCTAGGAGGGGTTAGTGAGGAATTAGGAGAGTTTTAAGGTAATAAGGGTAATATTAGGTTAAGTTACTATAACTAAGTACCTAATTAATCTAATAATTAACTAATAAAGAGTAATAGCCTCCTTTTTAGTTATACTATTAAAAGTAACTAAAGGCTTTATTAATAAAGGGATTTAGACCTTCTTTTTATTATTATACTTAAATTAATATATAATTTTTTAGATATAAGACTTCTAGGAAAGCTAGACCTTCTTATTCTTTTAATCTTTAATAATTTTTATTACTAAGAACTAGTAAAGACTTCTTAAGGCTTTAATATTATACTTTATTATAATTTCCTTATATAAGTTAAAAAATTCCTTCTTTATTAACTTATAGTATAAAATAACTAGATTATCTATAAAGAAGAAGATAATAATTCTAGCTTAGGTTATAATATAAGGGTCCTTAGAGTATACCTTAAATCTAAAGGACTTAAAAAAGCTACTTAATTTATTATATTATAGAATTAGGGATTACTAGAGGCTATATAGGGCTCTAAGGAGCTTCTAGTATTTATACCTTTATAGAAAGCTAGGTAATAACTAGGTATAGATCTCTTTATTAAGTATAGAGTTTAAGAAGGTATTAATAAAGTTATATTAAGCTAATTCTATACTAAAGGCTATTATTAGGGTTATTATTAAGTAAAAGGTATAAGTTACTAGGGTTAAAGCTACCTTTATAAGAAAGATTATTAGCTATTAGTCTCCTTATATATATATCTAAGCTTTATAGCGCTTAAGGTACCCCTAAGAATTAAATTTATAAGTATATACCTAATAAAGGTTAAAAAGTCTACTTATATATAGCTAGGTATAGTTATCCTTAGTTTCTACTATACCTATAGTATAAATTCTCTAATTTTTAGTTTTTATAGCCTTATATAGTTATCTCTAGAAGGTATAAGATTATATCTCTCTATAGTTCTAAGGCGCCTCTAGTATTAAGTCTTTATATAGCTAGCTAATTAGTTACTTAGTAATACTAACTAGTATAGTAAATATTAAATTATTAGCTAAGCTAGTATTATTACTTTTAAAGTTATCTAAGTCTATAGTTAATTTATTAGGTATAAGAGGGGCGTACTAGGGTTTATTATTTACTAGTAGTAGTGTCTCTAGAGGATTAGGATTCTCTTTAATAGTTAGAGGTAAAAGTAATAGTTAATTTAAGGTATTAGGGTTATCTAGTAGCTATTTTTAAGCTTTATAGGCTTTAGAGCCTAATTCTATATTTTATTAAATAGCTATATCTAGTAAGGTACCCCTTAAGGTTTTAGTAAGATTAAAGGTACTATTATTAAGTAAGGAGATTACTATATTTATAATATACTCTAGATTATCTTATATTATAGTCTTAGATATATTAATTTTATAAAGCTACTTAACTAATAAAAGTATTTATTATATTACCTCTTTATTTAAATAGAAGGATATCTTATTAAAAGTAATATAACTTAAATTAATTATCTTAGTTCTTTTTATAAAAGAAACCTAGATAATATATTATATTAAAGATATAATTCTAATAAGGTAGTTAATATAAGCTCTTTATTTAAGCTTATTAACTCTCTTAGTTATTTTTTTATATATTAAGATAAAGGCTTTATATCTAAATACCTTTAAATAAGTTAAGTTAAGGTATTAATTAATTATAAGATATTTCTATTTACCTTAATTCTCTCTTAACTAGCTTTAAATTAGCTTAAGTAGTATTTTTTAGCTTACTTATTATTAAGAGTACTTATTTAGTAAATAAATAGTTATTTAGTAAGTAAGGTTCTAAAATTAAAGAAAGAGACTAGCTTATAAGTATAAGAGGGTTACTAATTCCTTTATTATATTACTAGACTATTCTTAGTAGCCTTTATAATAGGAATAATTAGGGGAATTAAGCCTAAAGTTAATATCTTTAGCTTAAAGTAATTCTCTTTAGGACCTTAGGAAAGCTACTTTATTATCTATTAAAATAGTATATATATTAATACTATAGTGTCTTTTAGTATTATTAATAAGGGTAAGAAGAGTATTATAAAAGCTAGTTTTTTTATAGAGTATTATTATTATATAGAAGCTTATATATTAATATATTACTAGCTATATATATTAATTAGAGTTTTAGGTATTACTAAATTAAAATAGATTAACTAAGATAGTTATAAAAGGTATTTTTAGAAAGCTCTCTTTATAAGGAACTTTTAAAATAATTTTCTTAGCCTTTAAGGTATTATAGACCTTATAAGGGCTTAATAAAGATTAGCCTTTAACTTTAGCGTTAACTATATATTTAAGGGTCTAATTAAATGCCTCTATACCTAGGTAGCCTAAATAATTATACTAAAGGTTAATTAGGCTTACTATTAATAGCTTTAGGGCTCTTAATAATATAAAAGTGGTTTTTAAGACTATTTTTAGAGAGATTAATAGCTATTAATTAACTTAATTAACCTTAAAGACCTCTATTACCTAGCCCTTCTACCTATAGTAGATAATATCTTCCTTAGTATTCTAGAAGAGGCTTTTTTTCTTTAGGGTATCTTCTAAGATAAGATTCTATATTATATTAGGGTAATATATTATATTTTTAAGTAAAATATCCTTATTATTATTTAATAAGAGGTAGATATTATTAGTGCCCTTAGCCTTAATAAGCTAATTAAAGATATTATAAATTTACTACTTATTTAAAGTTAAGTTCTTAAATTAGGCCTTATTATTAAAGATATAGTCTTAAGCACCTAAATTAAGTATTATAGAGTTATCCTTAGTACTTTTAGAGGGCTAGATAGTTATTATAAGGGAAGAAGGTAGTGCCTTCTTATTTATAGTTTTTTATACTATAATAATAGTATCTTATATACTCTTTAGTATTATAATAATAGCCTTATTTACCCTCTCCTTAGTAGAATTACTTTTAAGTAGGGTAGATATATTAGCTAGGTAGGTATTAGGGAGAATTATAAAGTATAACTTCTAGTAGTTAGTAAGATCTCTAATTTAATACCTCTTACTATAGAAGCTATAAAATCCTCTCTCTTAAGGTAAATAACCTATACCTTTAAAGGTAACTAAACTACTAGCCTAGGCCTAGGCCTATTAAGGCTAATTCTTTAGGTAAAAATTAGTAGCTATAGCTACCTTAGTAATTAGCTAGTTTAAAATAAACTTAACTAGTTATTCTAGAACTTTATTAACTATAGTTATATTATTTTTTTAAATATTAACTTAAATAATTTAAGTAAAGAAGGGAAATTAGGTCTTAATAATATTAATAACCTTAGTTATAGTTTATTACTTAATAATATATCTTTAAATTCCCTTAGTCTTATACTTTTAAAGAAAGAGCTTAACCTTATAAGCTTACTTAATTATTATAGTATTTTTAAACTTTTAGGTAGAAAAAAAGGCTTATATATAGTTAATTTAGTTCTTCTAAGTATCTTATTTTAGTGGCTTAATACTTTCTATAAGTTCCTAGTATTATTAATATATATCCCCGCCTTACTAGACTATATATAAGTAGTCTTTATATAAGGACCTTAAAAAGGTAGTCTTAAATATAAATAGAATAGTAATATAGGTTAAATAGAGAGTTATTTCTTTATTATACTTAGTAAGAATAAATTAAAGTTTAAGGTATTATAAATTAGAAGGTAATTAGGTCACTAGCTAGCCTAAGGGACTAGGTTCTAGTTATACCATAGGTAGTATAACCTCTAGTTATTTCCTAGTAGCTATAGAGCTTAGAGAGCTACTCTCTTTATCTTATAGTACTAGTGTCTTCCTTAAGTATAGTTTACTACTTATAAGGGTATTAGCCTTAGTAAAGGTAGGCTAAGGCGCTATTAGTATTATACTTATAAGTCCTCTTACTAAGGAATAGTTAATAATTAATATTTATAATATTATTATACTATTAGGGTTAATAAATTCCTAAATTTAGGCTTATTAAGCCTAGTTTTTAAAGTCCTAGTCTTAAATTTCCTAGTTATTAGAACTATTAAGCTTTAAAGTAAATTTAACCTTAGTATAAGCTATAATTAATAATTTTAAAAGCTTCTAAAGATCTTCTTAATCTTTAAGAGTAAAATAGGGTTTTTTAAATAAAATTTATAGAGATTTTAGGTTTAATTTAAACTAATATATACTTAATTATAATTCTATAATTATAGTAAAAGCTAGATTATTTAAATAATTAAAATTAAGCTAGTTAATTATTAACTAGGCTTATAACTATTATATAGAATAGTAATTAGGTATAGAAATAGTATTAATTAAGGAGTAAAAGAAGCTATAGTGTAAGAGGGAATAAGGGATACCTTTATAGGGTGGGTATGTCTTCTACTATATAATATTACCCCTATTATAAGTACTAAATCCTATAGGTCTATCCTGTGATACCCTTCTATTTAACACTAGGCAAGCTAGCTTATAGAGGCACCCTCTTAAAGAGGGTGCTCCCCACTAAATTCGTCACACTACTAAATTCGTCATTTTTAATAATATAAATAGCTTTAATTTAACAGCATAATAACTAGCGCACCTAACTATCTTTTTTATATATAAAAAGCCTCTTAAGTACTCTATCCTTCTATTTATCTCTAGCTTTTTTTATAGCTTCTTTAAACACTCTAAACGCCGCCTATTACGCCACGCGCTTATAGCGTATTACTTAAGCTATAATCTCTTATTCCTCCTTTAATTCCTTATCCTAGACTATATAGTAAGCTTACTTAACTAAAAGGGTACTATTATATTATAATTAATAGGCTTTTTTAGACCTATTAACCTAGAATTATTCTTTTTTAAGAGCCTAGTGCTTAGTATCTTATTAAAGCTAGTAGCTTATAATAACGTAATATAAAGAGCCTTTAATTAAGGCTTATACTTTACCTATTAATTTAGTGTTAAGAGGGCTATTTTATAATACCTTTATAACTTAATTTACTAGCTTATTAGCCTACTATAGTATATAAGGAGTATTAAAAGGAGAGGAACTATTATTATATTATAATAGCTAAGGTAATAGTATATAAGCCCTATTAGGCTACTAAAGCTATTATAATATAACTAAAGGGTTATATAAATAAATTCTAGTATTCCTAAAGGTAGAGATAATTAAAGAACTCTATAGTGTCTTTTCTTAGGCTTTTTATATTAACTAGAGGAATTCTAGCTTACTAATAGTAGTAATACTATTATAGATAATAACATTAAGGCCTCTCTAATAGTAGTACTTTAAAGGCTAAAAAATCACTATATTAAGCGATTATAATAAATATATTATTATTAAATTATACTAACTAGGCCTATATATACCTATTTAGTCTTACTATCTTTATAAGTAAGGGAAAAACTAGACTCTCTAGAGGAAAACCCTTACTTCTTTATCTAACTCTAATTATATATTAGTTCCTAGTAAGGGCTAGTAAGGCCTCTCTTCCTAATTATTTTTATTTTACTCCCTTTAGGGGGGGGTGTCCCCTTTATTAAGCCTTAGCTCCTCCCTATCTACTCTATATTTACTCTATATCTATCTTATCCTAGTTCTACCCTAAGTCTAATATTTATATAAGTTAGCCTTTATAAGTTATATACCTATTTTATTATTTTCTTACTCTTAACTAGGTAGTTAAGTATATAAAGTATATCTTTTTAATCCCTTAGTAGTACTATAGTAAGGGTATAATACTAGCTTATAAGTTTATACTAAAGAAGTATATAATAAATATCTTTTATCTTATATCTATACTAATATATTCTTATATTATATTTAAATACTTATTACTTATAGAGGAAAGCATTTAGCTTAATCTTTCTTATCTATAGTTATATTATAATAGAGCTAATATACCTTAGTAATTAGAGGAGTAGGGTCGCCCTAGCCCTATACTTAGCCTATAGGGGCTTATAGACTAAGAATAAGGTAAGCTATCTTACTTACCTTTAGCTCTTAGTCTCCTTATACTTCTACTTTACTCTTTATATCTAGTTAGCCTAAGCCTTAAATATATACTAGTCCCCCTTTAGTACCCCCCTACTTATCTTTAGTAGGTTTTAGTAAAGGTCCTTTATTAGTAGTAGGATTTATCTTTTACTACTTTAGTAAAGTAGGACTAGGGATAATACCTACGTAGTAGTATACTAAAGCTAGGCTATAGCCTTATTAGCCTCTTACTAGTTTAGGGTTCTACTCTTCTATATTATTAGGTAAATATTTACTAGTAGTATACTAAGCTTTATCTTTATATAATAAGTAGAGGTAGCCTTAAAGACTCCTCTAACTACCCTTAAGCACCTTACCTATAGCTCTTAGAGGGGTCTAGCTAGGCCCTATATAAGGCTAGCTATAGGGCTATACTATACTACTACTCTAAATAATATAATTAGGCGAATTCCCTAGAGGTAGACGTCTCTTACTTCCTTAACCCTTAAGCCCTATAACTTCTTTACTATTAGCTATAAAGCTTAAAGCGCAAACTAGACCTTCCTTAATATAGACTTAACCTACTTCTACTATCCTAACTCTACTAATAGTATTACTCTAAGGAGGCGTATATCTATTAATAACTCTATTACCTTACCCTTAAGTATAAGGGGGCCTAGATCTAAGGCTTACCTATATTAGAAGTATAGTAACTTAAACTTTAGTATAAAAAAACTTAATTAATAAGTTCTCACCTAGTCTTTATATATAGCTTAAGTATTTTCTAACTAAGACTTTATTTTACTATAGTTCTTCCTTATATATAGTAGGTTTATATTATCTATAAAGCTAACTATATATAGACTTAAGGCCACCTTAAGGGCTTTATATAATAAGCTTATAAAGAGGATAAAGAGGATTAGTAATAGTAGTAAGTCTTAAGGGACTTTACACTAGACTACTCTTTCCCTTATTATACTACTATTAATTTAAAGCTAGTTTATTCTCTTATTAAAGAAGGATTAAATAAGGTTAAGGATCTTCTTTAAATAACCTAACTAGTAGAGCTTTTAAATAAGTAGTCTATAATTAATATTATTAAAGGCTCTAGCTATATCTAGTTAAAGGAGTAATATAGCCTTACTTTAGGCCTAAGCTATATAGACTAACTTAATAATTATTATAATTACTATTTCTATTAACTTATACCTTTAGTTCCTTATTTAACCCTTAGGAAGAAGCTAGTATACCTCTACTATAGTTATAATATAGGTAGTAAGAATCTTCTTAAATAGCTTACTTATTATATTAAAGAGGGTTATTAACTACTATCCTCCTACTATCTAGAGGTTATCTAGGGTCTTCCTAGGCTTTTAGAGGACTATAATAGAGCTAGCTTAGTGCTAGGCTAGGTAGTATCTAGACTATAGTAATACGTTAAAGAGCTTTACTAATATCTTATATAAGGGGGGGCTTAGGGCCTTTAAGAGCCTATATAGGACCCTATTTAGACCTAGGGCGTTCTAAGCTATATAGCCTCTAAGTATATCCTTAACTTTATCTATTATAACTTCTATAAGGATTTTTATTTTATCCTATAGGGGCCTAAGGGCGTTTAGTTCGTAGGTTAGGGCTATATCACGCTTAGGCTTAGGACTAATAGCTACTAGGGCTAGAAAGAACTTTTAGGCTAAGACCTCTACCTTCTCCTCCTTTAACTATACTAGGGTATTATAGCTTAGGTAGGCTAGCTTTAGGATTATATTAGCTATATATCCTATTATAAACCTCTTTACTTACTTATATTACTTTTATAATACTAGTATATTACTTAGTAAGTTAAGGTATATCCTCTAGGCTATCTTTTACGCCTTAGCTAAGGCCTAAGACTAGGCCTTTCTTATTCTATATATAATCTTCTAGTCTACTTTATTTCCTAACCTTTATACCTATCTTTAGGTTCTCTTTATCTTAGTGATTACCTAGCTTATTTTTTAGTTCTACTACTCTAGCCTCTTAGTCTAAGGGGGGCCTACTATAAGGATAGCCCTAAAGATAATATCTTCTATTACTAGTATAAGCTACTTATACACTACTTCTACCTCTAAGGGTCTTACTATTAGCGGTTTAGTTATAACTAGGAGCTAGGCTACTACCTTAGCTAAGGTAAGACTAATATCTATCTTTCCCTATTTCTTTATTAGCTTACTTCTCTCTAATTTATAAGCCTAGAGCTCTAATAGTTATAAGATATAGTTAGACTTAGCTAAATTCTAGTCTAGTATTATATATTTACCTCTTAGTACTAGGGAGGCCTAAAGGAGGTCTAAGGTACTTATATAGTGATTATAGTAATACTATATTATTATCCCTAGGGGTATAACTAATATAGTTCTAATATAGGTAAGGGCCTTAATTATATTATCTATAAATAGGGATTTTCTACTATAAAGGTCCTAAAAGGGGTAATAGAGGTTAAAGTCCCTTACTATTATATATAGGATCTCCCTTTCTAATAGAATTCCACTTAGGAGTCTATATAAGTCTATACCTAGCTTAGAGTAGACGCTTATAAGGATAAGGGGGTTATTAAGGAATTTAATATAGCATATGTCCTTTCTAACTATTACTTCTTATAACGCTCTATTAACCCTCTTATAGACGTAAGTCACTACTTATCCCCCTCTCTATAGGCACTAGTATAAAGCTAAAGAGGGGGCGGGCGGGGGGCTACTTAGTAATACCTCTTAGATTATAATAATATTTAGGCTATTCTCCTAGTAAAAGGCTAGCTAGATATTACTATTATCTTTATAAATATTCTATAAGAGAATCCTTATTTAGTTATTTAGGCTAAGCTAGTTTAGTTATAACTATATCCTAAGTTAGTTTTAAAACTATTAATAATAGTAGAAGTAATAGGAGTAGTAATTTACCTTATAGCTAGACTATAAGTACTAGGGCTAATAATAACACTTAATATAGCTAGTCCTTACCTATAATAAGTATAGGGGTTTTATACTATAGAATCCTAACTAGTGACCCTAGGCCTATAGACCTTATTCTAGAGTTAGTAAAGTTAAAGTTTAGTATATTAGTCTATACTAGGAAAGGTCTTTAGATTAGGGCTAAGGAGGAGGGACCTAGGGGCTACCCTCTTAAACACTATATACTCCTAACTCTTTTTAAGGGTAATAACACCCTTAAGGACCTTAAGTGTCTTTCTTCCCTAGGGCGGTAGCTCTTAAACTCTATTAGTTAGAAGTAATATACCTCTTAGGCGTAGCCCTAGTACTACCTTATAATAGGGTAGTCTTAGGATTACGCTAGGTAGTTTCCTTTATAGTTAAGATATTATTCTTTCTTATTATCCTTTTCTACTAAGTATAGTTTAGACCTAGTATAGGTCTAGTAAGTATACTAGCTATAATACTCTTTATTTTAGTAAAACCTACTTATATAGTTATACTAGTAATACCTAAAGTACTATAGGGGCTAGACTATATTTAAGAAGGGCTTATATTAGAAGACCTAAGAGTTAAAAAAGACTCTTTATTTATAAAGGTAGTTTACTATCTTAATATTATATATTTTAATAATAAGAGAGGCTTATATCCTAGACTTAAGTTAGGGATAGTATGTTTTTATAGTAATAATATTTACCTTATTAAAGGCTAAGAGTATTATTATAAGGTTAGTAGTATCTTATAGGATCTCCTTAAGTAGAACTACTTTAACTACTATAGTATATACTTACTAGGAGAGAGTTACCTTTAGACTAAATATAACCTTTACTTAGAGCTTATTCTTTATATATTCCTTCGCCTCCTAATAAAAGGTTAGGACTATATCCTTAGAGGGGAGGTAATATACTACTATTATAGTATTAGCTTAAATAGCCCTATTAACTACTATAATAATCTCTTATAAGGAGTGGCTTTTAATTTCCTATATATATCCTCTAGTATTAATAACTAGTTCTTTTTTATACTTAATAAGAACTAGCTTAGCCTTAGAGCTAGCCTAGTCCTAAGCCACTACTATTATAGTATATAATTATAAGCTAGCTAAAAGCTAGGGTTAGTTAATACTCTAGTTCTCCTTAAGTGTCTATATAACTATCTCTTTTATAATAACCTAGACTACCTCTTAAGTAATTAGAGTGTTAGTCCCCTTTAGGGCTACTCTAGCCTTATTCTAGGCCCTAATTCACTTATACTCTATTTATATCTCCTTTACCTTATCCTTAAATTTATCCTTAATTAAGAAGAGAAGCTTATTAATTAGTTCTCTCTCTAATTTTAGTCTCACTTAGGTTATTACCGCCTTAGGCTTACTACGGCGCTTATTAGCTATAGGGGCGCGTTAGGACGTGTCCCTAGTGATAATCCGTCTACCCTAACTACTCCTAACGTGGCGGCTCTGTACTAATATTATTTAGGAGTAGAATTAAGTGCTTTTTAACGTCTAATAAGTTATTTTTTAATTTTTTTTCGCCAGATTAGGCTCAATACGGTCGCGCACCGTTTCCTACTCGTGAAGTTGATAATAAATATATTAAATAAGGTGGTATTCTAAAGGGTATTATATTAGAAACTTTATAGTATTTTATAAATTTAATTATATAGTATAAGCTATAGCTATTAAGAATTAGTAGATATTTAGCGCTAACTTAGCACTTTATAGAGTAGCTTTAGAAGTATTATAGCTACTTAAAGGTAATTTTATTATTTATATAGCTAGAAGAGGTTACTAAGACCTTTATAGCTATTATTAGGGCCTAGATAGCGTATAGCAAGGAAGAGGCACTAAGAGTATAGGTAGCTTATAGCGAGGACGTAGGGCACGAGTATAGATATAGGGCTTAGTCACGTAGGGAGTATATAAGTACTTAGTTATATTATTAATATAACTAAGTATTAATAGGGTAATAATAATTCCTATAACTATAGGTAACCTACCTTTATATATAGCTAAATATAAGTACTCTTTTTATTATAACCTTATAAGATTATTACTATAAACCTATCTAATAGGTAAGGAGACTATAATAAAATTACTATAGCTATATATAGTAAATAATAATAAGGAACTACTAGTAAAAAAGATATAATAACCTAGGATCTTACTAAAGAGTATATTAAAGAAATACTTTAAGATATTAGTAGTATATCTTTAGTAATAAAAGTCTTAAGTAATTTAAGGATAATTAATAATACCCTTATAAAGGAGGAGCTATAAAGCTACCTTATATAGGTAGCTAGTATATAATAATATAGAAAAATAATAAAGTTATTATAAAAGGCTAAAAAGGGGGAGGATATTATACTTAGACTAGATTTTAAAGTACTACTAAAAAAAGAAAAATAAAAGAATATAGTAATAATATAACTTCTTAATATATACTTTAAAGGGAAATTATATATTAAGTACTAAAACTTTTTAATAGTACTTTAGACTTACTTTAAAGTAAATATAAATAATTATATAAAAGACTAGGAAAAGGTAATATATATAGCTTTTTACTTATAAGGAGAGGTTTAAAAGTAATAAAATAGTTACTTTAAAGACACTTTAGTAGGGAAGTATAAGGGTTTTATATAAGAAGAATTCTATATATAATATAAAAATAAACTAGGAAGTAAAGATATTAAGGCTTAAAGGGTAATATAAGTACTTATTATATACTAATAGAAGGACTCTAAGTTAGTAAAGGAGTACCTTTAATACTTTAAAGATATAATACTAAAGCTACTAAATATATTAGCTTTAAGTATAAAGATAGTATAAGTAATAGAGTATATATAAAAGTAAATTAAGATAGCCCTAAGTAGTAGTAGTATACTTATAATATAGAAGCTACTAGAGTCTTAGGCGGAAAATATAAAGAGAGTAGTAGGCATAATATACTAGACTAGAAGAATAGGGATAGTAGGGCCACTATAGGGGACCTTATAAGGACTAGTAATACTATAAGGAGGTACTAGTAATATTATAGGATATTTTAAGTATAGAGGGGTAGAATATATTTAGAGGGACTATATAGTACCTTACTACTTAATCTATTAATACTAGTTATATATAATAATAAGGTATATAGATAGTAACTTTACTTTACTTAAATAGATAGTAAGTAATAAACCCTCTATAATATTACTAAATAATATACTAATAAAGTAGGTAAGATTAGAAGACTAAGATTAATAAAAAGCCTACTACTAACTATACCTAAAGAAGGAGATTATAGTAAAGATATATTAAGGATAAAGCTAGGAAATTATACTAATATTCTTAGATATAAGAAATAACTTTAATATAATAGATAAGAGTCTAGTAACTAAAGATTAAATTTAAGAGCTAGATATAATAAACTTACTAATAAATCCCCTTAAGTTAGTAAAGTCTTATTATATATATAAATAAATAATAAAGATATTATAAATTATAAATAACTTAGGTATTAGAAAGGAGTAGTAAATATTATTTATAGTTATAAATACTTTACTATAAATAATATTAAGCCTATAGTAATATATTAAGGAGAATATTATATAGTAATATAAAGAAAGGAAGTAGAACTTTCTTATCTATTAAGGAGATATTAAGTTAGTTATAAGCCTAAGAGAACTCTATAAAGTAACTAGGGAGGTAAGAATATATATAATAGTAGTAGGAGAATTAGAAAAGAAGGGGAAAGAAAGAAGTAAGGAGGTAGTAATCCTAAAGGAATACTATAACTTTAGTTAGGTATTTTTAGTAAAAAAGGTAATAAAGCTACTAACTCTTAATAAGCTAATATATATAATTAAGATTAAAGATAAGAAAACACCCTTATAGGGACTTATTTATATACTTTTTATAAGGGAGCTAGATAAACTTTATAAATTTATAGATAAGAGATTAAAAAGGAGTTAGATCTATTAGTCTATAAGCCTAGTAAGAGTACCTATACTATTTATATTAAAGAAAAGAGATAAGTTATAACTATATATTAACTACTATAAGTTAAACTAAGTAACTTATAAGAACTATACACTATTACTATTAATTATAGAAATCCTAGATTATATTAAAGGAGTAAAGGTTTATATAAAACTAGATATAAAGAATACTTATAGATAACTATATATTTATAAGGGTAATAAGTAAAAGATAGTATTTTACTACTATTATAAACACTTTAAGTATATAGTCTTACTATTTAGACTAATAAGAGCACTAATATTATTCTAAGAATATATTAACTATATACTATATAAAGAAATTAACTATATCTATATAATATACCTTAATAATATCTTAGTATTTAGTAAGGACACTATAGAGTATATATAGTATATTTACTAGGTGCTAGTAAAGCTTAGAAAAGTGAAGTTATACTTAAACCTTAAAAAGTATAAATTTAATATAATTATAGTAAAATTCTTAGGTTTTATAATAAAATAAGAGAAAATTACTATAGACTAAGAATATATTAAAGCTATTATAAGCTAGCTAGAGCCTAGTAATATTAAGGAGATCTAGTTATTCTTAGGGTTTATAGGGTTTTACTAATAATTTATTAAGAACTTTAGTAAAATTACTTTATTACTTATAGAAAGGATAAAAGGGAATATAAAAAGGAGGTTTTAGCTAAGTACTAGGGAGTTTAAGGTATTTTTAAAGCTAAAGCTAGCCTTTAGTAGAGCCCTAATACTAGTATAATTTAATTAAAAAACACTAACTTAAGTAAAAATAAATATATTAGACTTTATAATTAAGGTAGTACTATTATAACTATAAGGAGGTTACTAATACCTTATAGTATTCTTATTATAAAAGCTCTATAGAGTAGAATTAAAATACTAAACACCTAACGTAGAAATATTTATAATATTAATAGTATTCTAATAATAAAAGCACTACCTAGTATATCTAGCCTATATAATTAATATTATTATAAACTACCTTAACTATAGTTACCTTATAGGGAAGAAGAACTTTACTTACTATTAGGTAGTAGCACTAGATAAACTATCTTCTTTTAACTTTAAGATTACTTTCTAATTAGAGAAGTTAAACCTAGCTAATATACTATTAAGAAAAAGGGACTATAATAATAATAAAAAGGCTAAGGTATAAAGAAGTAGTATAATCCTAGGGTTCTTATAGTGGTTTTATAAGGAAGATAGTAAAGTAAGGAAGGAGAAGTATTAACTAAGGCTAGTAAGAATAATAATATAGTTATATAGTAAAAGGGTAGTTAGGATATAAGAAGATAATAGTAGAGATATAAGGTTAACTAAAGAGGAAGCTTAGACACCTTTAGTAGATAAGATATAAGAATACTAGTAAAGGGATGCTTTTATAAGGATAGTATAAGAAAGAATTTAAGAAAGTAAAGAAGATAATATAACTATATAAGGAGGATATTAGAATATAAATAACTATAAACTCTTATATAAAAATAAAAAAGTATTTATACTAGTAGGGATAAGGTTAGAGATCTTATAGTTATACTATAATAACCTTATAGTAGGCTACTAGGGGGTATATAAGATAGGGAAGTAGATTAGGTAATAATTCTTCTAGTAGTTACTAAGAAAAGATATAACTATATATATTACTATTGGAACAGAGTGGGTTGGTTTTGGTGGTCTTAATTAAGTGATGTAAAAAGGGTTCTATTTTATGCATTATTAAGGCTATCTACAGTTAAGTTACTATAGCCTCTATAGCTTATAAGTAAAGTGGGGCGAATTAGCTCTTCTAAAGTATAACCGGCTATTACCTAAGGCACCTATATAATTAGCCGCTTAAGCTAGTGCCTTAAGTGATACTAGTAAAATCTCTCTATAGCTTAATTCTAGCTAATTTACTTAAAAATATAATAAAAAGGAAAAATAATAAATATACTATCACTAGCACCTTATTCTTCTAGTACTAGCCTCTTCCTACCACCACTACTATTAGCGCTTATATAAAGGAAAATCTACTTCTTCTATTAAGGGGGGGGGGGCGGGTTTTACCTATTTAGTGTAAAGAATAAAGGATTCCTCCCCCCTAGGCCTATTAAAGGCTATAATCCTAGCGTTAGAGTTATTAAGGGCTCTAAGAGAAGGCGTCTAGAGAATATTATAATAAATATATAGCCACTACTAATTAATTATTAGCTTCTTTAAAAGAAAGGCTCTTAAGAGAAGGCGTCTTAAGAATATTATAGTAAATATATAACTACTACCACTTATTCTTAGCTTCTTTAAGAGAAAGCGTCTCTAAAATATTATAGTAGCTAGTCTCTCTTAGGCTATTACCTCCCCTAGTAGTCTTAGATTTTAACTATATAATTAAGAGAGGCTATAATAGCCTCCCTTAGTTATACTAGTTAGGATCCCTAGTTAAGGCAAATTAGGGTCTACCCTCTCCCTTATACTTTACCCTCTCCCTCTCTACCTATCCCTTAAGGTAAATATTTAGGGTATTCTCCTTAATTAGGGTAAATAAGGCTTTATTTAGTAATACCTTTATTATTATATTAGCTAGGTTATTATCTTTATTAATCTATTATATTTTAATAGCTTTATAGTGTTTATAGTTTTACTAGAGTATTATAATATTAATTATTAGGTGTTTCTCTTTTATTATACTAAGCTTAATAAGGTACTTATATAAGGAGTATAAATCTATTAGTAGAATTATTAAGATTAGTAGGATCTTAAGTTCTTTTATAATT
>JAEIJG010000921.1:0-16622 GCA_037289395.1 Beauveria scarabaeidicola
GGATTAAGACTTTAATAGGTACTCCTATTACCCTAAAATAAACTAGATTTAGTATCTTAGCTTTTTAAAGTAAGATTTCTTCTATTAGTACTTAGTAAGGTACTTTTAGCTAGGTTAAATTAGTAATATAATTAACTAGGGTTACTATAACTAGTAAAATAGCGCTTTAGAGGAAAGAGGGTAATTTTAACTAGAGTATAATAACTCTAAGTTTATTAAGTATAATTAAAATTAATTATTTAAGGAGTCTATTTTATTTATAAATATAAAGACTTAAGGTAATAAACTTAGTACCCTATAAGGTAAGCTAGTTCTTAAGTTCTTAGTTAATTTTATTTTTACTATTATAGTAGAATTCCTTTAGTACCTATTTATAATATACTTAAAAGCTCTTAAAGAAACCTTATATAGCTTTTAAAAGAGTAAGGCCTTTATAGTTAAGTAAAAGTAATACTTATTAATATTATAATTTCTTATTTACTAATATTAGACTAATAGGTCTTTTATTATATAGTAAGGGTTTTATTTTAAAGGTATCTCCTTTTATAATATTAAGGATATTTACTAGGTTAAGAAGAGTTCTTTTTAATAATTAATATATAGTTTTAGCCTAAATATAAGCTATATATTAGAAGTTATTATCTTTAATCTTAGAGAAATTAGGTAAACCTTTAGTAATTTTATAAGTTTTTTTAAGTAAAAAGAAGCTAATATAGCTAAGTTAGATATACTAGATATTAACTAGTTATAATAACTTTTAGTATTTTTAATCTTTAGATAATTCTAAAAGCCTTTCTAGTTCTTCTAAAAAGTAATTAGTACTTTCTAGAAGTATTAAGTCTTAGTTTAGTTCTTTAGGAATATCTTAATAATCTAAGAGATCTTTAAAAAGTACCTTAGATATCTTAACTATAATTATATAATATTTAGATTAGTTTAAAGATCTAGGCTTTATTAGTACTAGGGTTTTTATATTTTATTATTATAAAAAGAAGCTATACTTATTAAAGTCTAGTATAGTAATTTATTTTTAATTTACTAAGTAGAGGTTATTCCTTATAAAGACTTTACTAGAGGTATAATAGTATATATTACTAAGGATATTAAGGTTAAGTAAAGGTATTAGTAATACTCCTTATATCTTAATAATAAACTATTCTTTTAATTCTAATTTTAAGAGTACTATAAAGTAAGTTATTCCCTAGTCTTTAGGCTTAATAGTGCCTCCTCTAGTAGTAATAAGTAACCCTTTTCCTTTTAAAAATACTTTATAGCTAGTAAAAGTGTCTTTTAAGTTAATAATATAATAGGTAGTACTAGTATTATAAAGTAAAGTATTATATAAACTAGTTCTTTTTTTCTAAATACTATAGCTTATAATAAGTAAAGTAAAGGCTTTAGGGTATTTTAGTTCTAATAAAGATATAATTTCTTTATTATTAGATAAAAGTTCTAATACTAAGTTATTATTAAAAGAGAGTTCTTTAATATAATAATCTTTAGTTTAGTATTTATTATTATTATTAAAAGAGTTAAAGATAAGATTAGTAATTTTATAGAGGTTAGATTTAGATATAAAGAGGCTATAACTTCTTAGGATAAAGGCTATAGTAGCTTTTTCTTCTTTAGGTTATTTCTTCTTATTTTTATCTTTCTCTTTTTCTTTATTATCTTTCTTCTTCTTTTCTTTCTTTTCCTTCTTTTCTTTCTTTTCTTTCTTTTTTTTCTTTTCTTTTTTAGGGTCTTCTTTAGTCTTTTAATAACTAATATAATAAACACTAGCTTTTATAATTAAAGATCCCTTTTCTTATTATTTTTTAAAAAGGTTAGCTATAAGGTATTAAAGGTTAAAAGTAACTAAGGTAATTCCCTAAGCTCTTAATACCCTAATTAAGGCTTATTAGTATTCTAACTATTAGTTAAAGGTATTATTAATAGCTTTTAGATATTAGTTAACTTAGTTAATATTATTAATAATAGCCTTAATAAGGTTTAGTTAGGCTAGGTAGTTATTAAAGTTATTATTAAAGGCTTTAAGAGTACTTTTATAAGAGTTAAAAAAGAGATTATAGAAGTTACTATATAATTAAGATTATTAGATTTTAGTACTAGTATTATATTATTAAACTAGAAGATTAAAAACTTAATTTAGTTTAGTATACTAGCTAATAGTAGTTATAAGCCTTTTTATATAACTATTCCTTATTAGGAGTAATAGTATAGCTTATTCTAAGTTATTAAAATCCTTTAATATTAATAGTTTTTTAAGAAAGGATATAATATTTATAGCTTTTAGTTATATCTATAAAGCTTATTACTATAAGTTAAAGTTTTTAGGTCCCTTAAGCTTCTAAAGGTTCTAAAATCTATAGATTAATTTAACTAGTTCTTTAGCTATAGCTTTATTAATCTAAGAAGTAATAAGAGGTACTAGGGGTAGTAGTAGTAGAGGAGTTAGAGTTAAGCTTATTATAATAAATAACTATTAAATTAATATAGTAAGATTATTAATCTAAGTTAATAGGTTTTTAACTAAAGTTTATTATTATTAGAGTTTAGTTTAGATATTTTAAGTATTAAGTTCTTTAATAGCTAAGATAAAAGTAAAAGTATTATTACTTCTTCTAGCTAGTTACTTAAATTACTAGTCTATTTTATTAGAATACTAGTAGTAAAGCTAATAGAGAGTATAGATAGTATAGTAATATATCTACTTAAAGATTTTAGTTTTTAAAAGATATAGTAATATTACTTATCTCTTTTTATAGATAATATAGTAGTATATCTATACTATAGATAGTATAGTAGCGTTATTTACTAAAGGTCTATCTTAGTATTCTTCTATAAGAGAAATCTCTTTTCTAGAAGTCTATTTATACTTTCTAGGCTTATAACCTATTATAATTATAAGTAAGTATATAGAAGTAAGATTATAAGTAGAGATAGATTTTAAATAAAAGAGAGTAATATAAAGAAGTAGTTAATAAAAGACTATATTATTAACCTTATTATTTTATCTTCTATCTAAGAAGAATTATAGTTATTTATAAAGAAAAAGAGATAAAAGTAATACTTAGAAAAAACTCTATTAAATCTAGAATCCTCCTCTTATATCTTATTATATATAGGATATTAGCTAATATAATTACCCTTTAAGTTTTAGTATAGCCTTAGTGTGGTTTTAGTTATTTTAGTAGCTTTAGTAGCCCTATAAGGGCTATAATAGCCCCTTAGTGGGTTTAGTGGTCTTACTATAGTTTTAGCGCCCCTTAGCGCCTTTAGTAGCTCTACAGAGGTCTCTAATAGCGCTACTAGACTCGGTAGCTTGTCTAGAGTCCTTATAGATAACCTACTTTTAACACTACTAATAGAAGTTTATAAAGCTAATAAAAGTTTATATTTCTTTGATATTACTTAGCTATAATTAGCTTATAATAGCCTTAATATAGTCTCTTTCTATATATATTCTACTTAGCTATATTATAAAACCTAAAAATAATACTTTTATAATATTATTATTATTATTTAAATACTCCTAGTAGTCCTATAAGACCTTTAGGGACCTTAATAATTTACTAGTATAGGAAAGACCATAGCTATATTTATCTTAGCGCCTTACCACGCCTAACCTATACCTAACCTAGATAAAAACCTCTACTCTTCTTATACCTATAGTAGTATTACTACTTCTAGTAAGTATTAATAGTTATTATATTAATTTTCTAGTCTAGATTCCTAAGCTATCCCTTCTAATATATATATATATACTATCTTTACTCTCTAAGATACCTTATACTAACTAAATATATTATTTTTACTTACCTATAGTATATACTATAAAGTCCCCCCTAAGTCCTTAAGGTATTATCTATATAGTTATATATAATTTTATATTATTATTATAATAGCTATTATAGCGTAGTAGTTAGTGTATACCCTTTAGCTTATTTTTACCTTAACCTAGACCTATAGTTACCCTAATATTCTCCTAATCCCCTAGCCTTATAAGTCACTTATTTAGTGCCTCTCTACTCTTTCTAGTGCCTAACTTTTAGCTAGGGAGAAAGGGAAATAAAGAGGTGCTTTTAGCTAGATTTAAACTAGTAATCTATATACTAACCTATATAGAACTCCCTAATATAGAACTACTATACTATAGAGATACTTTTATAATATTAAACTCTAATTTATTAAGGTTTATATATAACCCTACTTAGAGTAAGAGCCTAAGTACCTTATAAATATATTATATATATTTTATAATATTACTATTATATACTAATATATTATTAAGGTATATAATATAAAACTAGTTAAGATAAGGTTATAATATTATATTAATATATTCCTAGAATATTACTAGTATATTAGTTAGCTTAAATAGTATTATTAAGAACTTAAAGTAGTTATATTTATAGTAGAATACTATTTTCTACTTATCTCTTTTATATATTCTAATATACTTATATATATCTTAACCTATAGTACTTCTAATACTACTAATATAGCTATATAAGTAGGTTCTACTAGAATAAGGAATAATATAGCTAGTGTGCCTACTAGACCTATACTAAAACTAAGCTATACCTAGCTAAAAAAGATAATAAGAAGGAATTATACCTTAACTATAAAGGTAACTACCTAGTGTGGTCCTAGGATTACCCTATAATATAATAGTACTAGGGCTAAGCCTAGGAGATATATTACTTTAGACTAATATAATTTAAGAGCCGCCGCCTAAGCCTAAATAAGGAGAGACCCCTAAGGTCTTTAAGAGTATTATTACCTTTAAAAAGAGCTAGGAGTATATAGCGCCTAAGAGGGCGCCCTTTAGGACCCTCCTTATTAGCCTTAGTTTAAAGGCCCTTCTTTATATAGACTAATATATTAAAGTTTAACTTTATAAACCCTAGAGTAAGGTCTATAGGCCTAGCGCTAGTATTATTAACTATTCTATAGTATAAGAGTACTATACCCGCCCTAAGAGAAGATAGAGTTAGGTAGGTACTATTATTAGCCCTAGTACTTAGGGAACGTGATTATACCTAGGGGGACCTACTCCTACCCCTATTACTATTACTAATAGCTATAAAGCTAATCTAAGATATAGCTATAACTAACCTAGCTTAGCCTAAATAACTAAATAAGGATTTTATTATAAAATATTTATAAAGATAATAATAATATCTAACTAGCCTTTTATTAGGAGGATAGTTATAATATTATTATAATCTAAGAAGTATTACTAAGTAGCCCCCCGCCTACCCTTACCTTAGTACCTTACTAGTGTTTATAGAGGGGGGGAAGAGTAACTATATATATATATAAAAAGATTAAAAAGTTATTATAAGAAGTTATAATTAAGAAAAATATATACTATATTAATTTCTTTATAGACCCTCTTATCTTTATAAACCTCTATACTAAACCTAATACTAACCTATATAGGCTCCTTTATAATATCTAAGTAAGAGAGGCCTCTTAAGTAGTAGTTAGAGACTTTAACCTTTACTACCTCTCTTAAAATCTTTATAATAAAAAATCTATATTTATAGATAATATAATTAAGACCTTTACTAGTATTAAGACTATACTAGTTATACCTCTAGGGATAATAATATAGTTTTATTATAATTACTATATAAATACCTTAGACTTACTCTAGGCCTTACTAGTCTTATAAGGTAGGTATATAACCCTAAACTAGAACCTAGTTAGGTTAGATTATATCTTATAACTATTAGAACTTTAAGTTTACTAAATAAAAAGGAAGAGGCTAATAAAAAAATAAAGAATAATTAATATTACCCTTATATTAGTAAAGCTATTAGCTTAGCTCTTAGCTATAATTAAGACCTTAATAATAATCTTAATAAAGGTAGAGATAGCTTATAAGAAGTTTATAATAGTAATAAAAGATATTATAAGAAAAGCTATCCCTAAGATAGGCCTTACCTAGGTCTAAAAGCTAGAGTAATAGAGCTAAGTAACTAGCTAAGTAGTTATTATAATAAAGAGATTATAAAGAAGAGCCTAGAGATTAGGAAATAAAGTTAATTAAGAAGCTACCTATAGTATAAGAAAGACCTAAGCCTAGGCCTTAGTTAAAATATAAAAAGCTACCTAAAGAATATATCTTAACTTACTAGAAGATACTTTAGTATTATAGAAGTAATATAAGTAAGTAAAAGGATTTACTATAGGCTATATAACTAATATAATCTTAGAGCTAGCCTAATTAAGCTAAGACTTTTTAGTATAGTTAAGAAAGGAAAAAGTAAAAATACTAGCTTAAAAGTTCTTCTTAGCCCTAGTAGCTATTAAGCTTAATAAGACCCTAGATAGGGAATAGAGTATTCTTATTTATATATAAGATATAATTAATATCTTTATAGTTATTATTATAAGTAAAGTAAAAGATATATTAGGAGGCTATATAGTATAAAATGCCCTAGGCCTAGATAGGGTCTTATATAGACTCCTAAAGGCCTTAGGCCCCTTACTCTATAAAGCGTTAATAAAGATCTTTAATATATCTCTATAGACTAGGTATTTCCTAGTATAATATTAGTCTAGTATTACTATAATTCTCTAGAAACTAGAGAAGACCCTAAATAACCTCTAGATAGTAAGAGGATAATGCCTAATAACCCCACTTAATATAACTAGTAAGCTTTTTAAGAAGATTCTTATTACTTATATTATAACTATAGCGGAAATATACTAACTTCTACTAAAAGGATAAATAGGAAATTAGAGATAAAGGTTAATAGAAATAGTAGTAGTAGTAGTAATTAAGCTAATTTATATAATATAAGCCTATAATAGAGTAATATTATTCTTATAACTAGATATAATTAGTACCTTTAATAATATTAACTATAAGCTATTTATTTAAGAACTTTACTACCTTAGCTACTTAGAGTAGATTCTTAACCTCCTCTAGTCTTTTCTTAATAGTAAGATAAATTAGTTTTATATTAATAATAATCTTATAAGAGAAAGAGTAATTTAATAAGGAGTTCTTTAAGGCTTACTACTATCTTTTATCCTTTTTATCTTCTTTATAGCTTTACTTTATAAAGCCCTTAACTTAGCCCTAGGCTTATATATAATTAATTTTATAAATAATATAAACTTACTATATATAAGTAAGGATTATAATAAAACTAAGAGCTAGTTAAAAAATACCTAGATAATCTATAAAAAGTAAATAAAAGATTATTATCTTAGCTTTTTAATTTTAAAGTTTAAGCTACTATACTTTTAATATAAGTATACCCTAGATCTAGGCCCCCTTATACTTAGAGGTAAGGAGGTAGAGTTATCTAAGGATACCTACCTCCTTAAAATAACCCTATTAGTAAGGTTAAGATAATAAAAATAAGTTAAGGCTATATTAGAGAAGGTATACTTAGTACTTTATACTTTATAACTTATAGTTAGAAAGTTATAAGGCCTAAGGGTTAAGGAAATAAGAGATATTTACTTATAAAGAATCTACTTAATTATATTATTTAAAGTAATAATATAATATAGTCTTATAACTAGCCTTATAAAAGGCTTAATAAGACCCCTAAGAGAATTATAAGTAAAGTACTTATAAGTAACTAAGGGTGCTTTTAGAGCTACCCTTACTTATTATATAAAGACTAAGCTTAGAGTCCTCTTAATAAATATTTACTTAATAATATAGAAAAGTAAGATACTTAACTAATAAAAAGCTATAAGGGCTATAGCCTAGCTCTAATATACTATTATATAAGTATTATTAATAATCTCTCTTTTTTATTACTAATATTAAAATAAATAAATCTTATTATTAATAAAAAGCCTATATTAAGACCTACTAAAGATAAATAAGGGGGCTTTAGAGGAAGACTAATATATACTTAAAGCTTAGGCTAATAAGGTCTAGAGAGTAAAATAGGAGTATAAGGAGATAAAGAACTAAAGATAGGTAAAATAACTTACCTTATATTTAGTATATAAGCCCCTATAAGCTAGGTATAGAGCTAGGGTAGTATTACTCTTTTATATATTATAATATATAAGCTTAATTATATTATAACTATAAATAAAGAAGATTAGCCTTAATATCTTCCTTTATAAATACTAAGTACCTAGATATAATATAAGAATATACTAATATAAAAGTAAGCTAGAAGATATTTACTATATATTTCTTTACTATAAGCTTATAAGCTAGGAATATATCTCTAGTATAGCCTTACTCTAGGAGTAATAAGATATACTTTATATATTAGACTATTTAATTAAGAGTAAGAAGATTATAAAATAAGTATATAACTAATATAGGCTAATATATATAACTATTAGGCTTAGGATAAAGCTAAGGGGAAATAGGGATAAGACTAGTATAGAGTAGAGGTAAAAGTAAGGAAAGGCTTATAAAAGGGCTTAGAAAATAATTAAGAAAAGGGGCCTTATTAGCCTTTACTAGGAACTAATATATAACTAGAGTTAGATAAAGAAGTAAGGGTTTTCTACTAAGGTCTCTAGTTTTTCCCTTACTTATAAAGATAGAGGGACTAGATAGATATATATAGTCTAATTAGGGTAATTAAATAATAATAATAATATATATATCTTAGATATTAAACTTACTATAGATTTTTATATTATATAATTAGTCTATTATCTTATTTATTAGTAATAATACTGTTGGTATCACAAGGGGTCGTACAGTACGATACGTAGGGTTCTTGGTGTTGATGTTCTTGCTTGCTTAGGGCCACATTTGCCCTATCGAGAGTTATAGGTCTATCATACAGTTGTGGGTCATTCGACGTAGCGAGCCAATGAGAGTGCTGCATTTGGTGGCTGCAGCTGGTGGCTACAACACTAGCAGTCTTTCTCTTTTAAGGTCAAAAATCGTCAAATTCCTCGATTTAAGCCAAATTGGCTCAATTCCGTTAAAAACGCAATAAAAAGCAGATTCTTCCGATATATACACATCTAGCACATCCTTCTTCCATTCCGTGCCTCTATGCCTTTATGCCTTCGTGCCTTCTTTTCTAGTTATTATTCCTTTATATTATCACAGGCCACCTATCCCTACATCCTAATATTAATCTCATTTATATTAATAAGGCTTTTAAGCGTCAGATTTAGTGATACCTTCGTCATAGCGTCAGCTAGGTTATAGCTACTATTAATCCATCTTATCTTATATACCTCTCTTCATTTATATAATTATTAGAGCACTATAATATTGATTATAAGTCGTTTCTCTTTCGTAGTGCCTAATTTAACTAGGCATTCATATAGCGAGAAGGAATCAGTCATTAGAATCATCAAGATCTCTAGGAGGCTAAGCCTCTTAGTTATCATCACTAGCGTTAAATTAAGGGCGTACGCGACGTCTACTCCCTATACTATACTATATAATTTACTTACTAGGGCGCTTCGCGTCACTCTCTTTAATTTTATTAAGCTATATATAATAATATTACCTCTTAGGAGACTCTAGTTATTAGCTTAATCCTTATTACCTAAGATAATAATATAACCTAGCTAGGAGCTTAAGTCTTTATTATTAGCGAATAATCTATTAATAAAAGTAAAGAGCTTAGCCCTAGTGAGGTTAATAGGGATATATTAAAGCCCTCTCTTTATATTATCTATCTACTATTATAGACGGCGGCAGAGCTACTTAAAATCATTATCATTTAGCTCCTTTTACTAGGCCACCACAGAGAGGTCATAGGCGGCTTCTAGCTAGTAAATAGTTAATAGGTACACTCCACGAGCTTATTACTCTACGTATTCCTACTTCGTCATTAGGAGAGCTAACCTATTAGCTTACCCTTTTTATATAACTATAATAGAGTTATTAGAGCCTAGGGTAATTTAGTAACTATTAAAAAGTAGTGGCGTTTTCACTATAAGGAATTCCTTTAGTTTAGCAGCGAATCTAGTAGCTATAAGCTTCTTATCCTTAAGTTAGGCAAAATTCTTATCACTTAGGCCTATTATATCATCTATTTATATTCCTATAAGGCTAAATTTATCACCCGTGGAGATTATAAGGCATAGATTAAAGGTTAAAGTGATTATACTAAGCTACTCACGATAGTGCTTTAAGTAGGTCGCCCACTAGTAGGTGCTTACTTCTAGGATGCTATATAAAGGCTTAATCACCCTTATAATTATGCCCTCTAGGTACTAGTCGCGAAGTTATTATAGTAGCCTTATAAGGATAACTTATTAGAGCGGGGTATTTAATTATACGTATACTTAGGTAATATCTCTTATCTAGAGGCTAATTTTTCTCTAAGCAAGTGAGGGAGCTAGTATAATAAGTAGCCACTAGCTATTCCTCTAGATTATTAGTAATTCTATTAATATAATAAATTTACCTTAGTCGTTATAGCTATAAATCATAAGGCGAGATTTCTTATAGGGCTTATTAGTGCCTTTACCCTTTACCTTACACACTATCTATACCTTAAAAAGGCAGTATTAGCTATGTTTATTTTTATTATATTATTTAAATTAGAAAACGCCTCTATTAAGTAGCTACCTAACCTTATTAGAGTTAGATTTCTTAAATAACTAGCTAGGTATAGTTATTAGGCCCTTCTCTTATAGCTTAGTAGCTAGCTCTTAGTTAACTTATTCCTTAGTAGTAATAAACGCTTTATTAAAGAGGGCATTATTAGAAAGAGCCTCTACTAGGAAGGCTTTATTAAGTATAGATTTATTATAGGGCGTCTTATTAAAGAAAGCTTTATTAAAGATAGATTTAGCTAAGAGGGCCTTATTCTAGCTATATTTGCTATGTCCTAGTTATATTAACCTCCTTAGTGCTAGCCCCTCTTCTAATCCCTCTTCTACTTCCTCCCCCGCTTTACCTCCGTCACCGCTAGGTTTGCTGGTAGTAAGAGCAGTTATAGCGCTCTCTCCACCGCTTCTTCTAGCGGCGCCAGGCTCGCCGGTAGTAAGAGCAGTTATGGCGCTCTCTCCACCACTTCTCATAGCGGGGGCGCTGTTAGTAGCGAGGGCGATTAGCGTGCCCTCTACACTACTTCTTCTAGCTAGGGCGCCGTTAGTAGCGAGGGCAATTAGCGTGCCCTCTACACTACTTCTTCTAGCGGCGCCAGGCCTAGGTTCGCCAGCGGGAGGGGCCTCTCTTAGGTACAGCCTAACGACCGTCGACTAGAAATTAGCTAGGCCGCGTAGCATGTCCAGAGTACACGTCTCTCCGTACACGGCGATAAGTCTATATAGCCCCTACTAGCCGCCTTTCTCCTAGAATATAGACACTTCTAATTATAAGGGAAGGCTTCTAATATAGCCGGTAACTAGGCTATTCCTTATTCTAAGGGCGTCCCTTATTTACCTCTTAGTTAGAAGCTTTCTAACTTTATCAACAGCTTTCTAGATAGCTTTAGTATAGCGGGAGATAGATACGTTAGGCAGAGAGGCATCAGTTAATCAGGGGTATACTCTAAATACTAGCAGGGTTAGTATAATACCATTAGGTCTAGCGGTATTATTAATAGTTTTAATAGCCACTTATAATTTCTAGTCAGACGTTATATCACTACCTATTTCCTTATTAAGGATCTTATAAGCGCGGCGGAGGACTCTATAGTACCTTTCTACTTTACTAATAGTATTATAAGCTTTAACAGGGGCTTCGTAAGTCTAGATATTTAGGGACTTCATATACTCCTTAAATTTAGCGGAAGCGAAGTTCCTGCCAGCGTTATATATAATATAGTCCGGCGGACTAATATACATATCTATCTAGCATTCTTTAATTATATTAAATACATCTTAAGCCTTCTAGCTAGTTAGTGCTAGGAATCAGGCAGCTTAGAACGCTATAGTAGAATCAACTACATAGAGTACTAGGTGTCCTTAAATATAGAAGACGTCTATAATTATCTTAAAGTTAAACTCAGGGTTATCCTTAAGGGTGAATTTAAATTAGCTAGGCGCTTATATATTTATTTAGTAGTAATAGCACACTTTATTAATCTTCTTAATAAATTTAGGATTAAATTCCTCATTAACACGCTTTAGGACTTAGCTTAGTCAATCAATAGAGGGGTATCTAAATCATTAATATAGTTAATAAAGCTAGGTCTTAGAGAGTATAAAAGCTATACTCTTAGCGGCATCAATTCACTACCAGGGGTAGCCCTATTACCTCATAACTAGAATCTATTTACTACCCTAGATTAATAGGTTATCTAGGTTATTAAATTTAACCCTTATCTTATCTATATTAGTTAGTAAGAATAGAAAAGGCGTTAGCGTTAATAGAATCCTAAAGTTAATTATTCCTAGGCTTATTAGCACATAAACTCTACCTTTAGACATAGTAGAGCTAGCGCTAAATTTAATAATTAATATAGGGGTATCCTTAATCTTAAGGTGTAGTATTATTCTTAGCAGTGCCTTAACCTATAGCATACCTACTATTAAGTTACCTAAGGCACCTATGTCTAGTAGGATCCCTTAAAAACTCTACTTATAGTATCTTAATATTAATATATAGATATCACTATATTCTAGAGTTATCTCTAGGTCTAGTGTAAGTGTAGTGGCAGCGTGGTGACTATAGCTACTAGGTTAGCTCGGTTAGTTAGCTAATAGAGCGTGGCAGGTAGCAGAGTTAGTAAGTATAGTAGTAACTTCACCTAAGGCAGGTGCGTTAGCTATAAGGAAGTTATTAGTAATAGTTATTAATAAGGCAAAGAAATTCTCACTAAGTTCGTCTTTACTATTATAGTTATTATCGTTGAAGAGGTTAGTGGCGTATATCTATTCTAGTAGCTTATCTACCTCGTTAGGGTACTTATTACCTTTAAATTTAGTTAGGAATAACTAGAATCTCTTCTCCGTTAGTAGTAATCTATAGTTCTTCTTTTTAAACCACATATCGCAGGATATAGCACGCTTAGAGTTAGAGTGCCTCGTTAACTAGTAGCTAGTTTTACCATACACATAGCACTTCTTAGTACGCCCTCTAAATCAGCTAGAATTACCTAGGGCATTACTATAGGTGTTTAGGGCTTATTAGCGTTAATTATTATAGGCAAGGCGGCGGCTATCGTTATTAACTAGACGATTATAGTATTCTTAATCGGTAATAAAGGCGGCCTAGTGACTAGTGGCCTTCTTCCTCTCGTGTAAATTAGCTACCTACCTAAGTTCAGCGGCGAGGCCGTTAAACGTTAGGTCTAGCTTCATTAATGCTATAGCATAGGCTTTAACGTTAATAATAACGCTATAGAGAGCCTCTCTTTTCTCACTATTATTATCACCTTTTTCTTAGTTAAGGCTATAGTATAGCTTCTAAATTCAATTAATAATATAATTAATATATTTAGTTATAGGCTTACTAGGGCTCTTATTAATAGTTTTCTAAAGACTAAGGGTATACTATTTAGCATAGTATCCCTCTATTATAATTAGTGACTTAAAGTACTACTTAATGCGTAGTATAAGACTATTATAATCTAGCCTAAGGTAGGATAACTACACCATATAGTACTTAGAGGCGGCACTAATTAGTATAATAGGTAATACCCTTCCTCATACTACTTCCAGCACTTTAAGGCGGCTATATTTATTATAGAAGATATTAAGTTTAATATAGATAAATTCATCCCTCTTACTAGAGTATTTCTTATAGTCTAAGTAATTCTTTACTAATTACTTAAGCTTATAAGGGATATTAATAACTTATAGTTAGCCGCTAGCGTCCTAGCCTTAGCTTCAATCTATCTCTAGTCAGTATATATCGTTATTAGCTCTAAAGGCAGCTACTTTAACAGCTATAGCCTCTATTACTCTTCTCTTAAGAACGACTTAGGGTAGCTAATTATTATCCTATTCTAGCATCTCTTCCTTCCTACACAGATCATTAAGTGCCTTTATAATTAAGTATCTTAGCTACCTAACCACATAGACGCTGTATTTACGTAGCTAGTTATAGAATCCACAGATAATAAGTGGGTTTCCCCTAGCAAAGGTTACTATTATCTAGAGAGTAAAGTCCTTAACAACGTATATAAAGATCCCTCCTAGATCATTATCCTCATTTATATAGATAAAATTAACAATAGCGTTATTAATTTAGGTAATAGTAGCAGTAAGTATATTAATTATTAATAGTTCTATGTCTTCCTAATCACTTAAGATAAATTTCACGTATTTAGTGATAGTTCCTAGATATATAGGGGCCCCCCTGTTATCTGCGTTCCCGTCGCCTTATTACAATAAGGATAATATATTAATAGATAAATTTAATAATTTTAATTTCTCGCGATAGAACGAGATAATTAAATCCCTTAGGAATTAGCGACTTAATAGTCACTAGATCTTTTTTTAGGAAGAGGTTATATTTAAGAAAACTCTACAGGGGAGTAGTGCGTTTATAGTTAGACCTATTAAATTAGCTTATTTAGTAGCATAATATTTTTATATTAAAACAAAAAGCTCGTCTCTTCTTAGTAATTCCTAACTATCTGTGGTTTTATAACCACTAATTAGTATTAGTATTATAAGGGGTCGTACAGTACGATACGTAGGGTTCTTAGTGTTAATGTTCTTGCTTGCTTAGGGCCACATTTGCCCTATCGAGAGTTACAGGTCTATCATACAGTTGTGGGTCATTCGACGTAGCGAGCCAATGAGAGTGCTGCATTTGGTGGCTGCAGCTGGTGGCTACAACAAATACTATATAATTCTTATATATTTATTAGTTTAGTATATAATAATCTATATATATTTATAACTTATTATATTTCTTTAATATAAATAAAATAAGTATACTTACTAGGCTTATTAATTACTAAATCTATCTTTTTTTTTATACTTTTACTATAAAGTTATAAAGTTCTTATAACTCCCTTAGTATAAGTATATAAATTAGTCCTTAAGGTAATATTATATTATCCTCTAGTTTAATTATATATTATAGCCTATCTAGTAATAATAGTTATAATACTTACTCCTTAGAGAAGACTATTATAAAGTCTATATATTTTAGAGGTATCTTCTTAGCTCCTTTATTATATATTTAGGCGCTTACCTTATTTATACTTAGGTTATTATTAATATCTTCTAACCTAATATATCTAACCTATAATATACTATCTTCTTAGTCCTCTAACTCCTATAGTTTATTATCTTTACTAGCTATAAATATATACTTAGCCTATATAGTTACTTTATAATATACTTATATACTCTTTATAAGTTATATACTCTTTATAATAAGGTAATAGTTCTAATAGTTATATAAGAGTAATATATTTAGGTTTATATTATATTACTATAGTACCCCTAATAATATATTATTAACTCCTAAGTCTATAATTATAATATAAATTTACTATATCTTTATTACTCCTTAATTATTTATAAATTTTATAACTATATTTAACTAACTAAGTAATTTAAAAAGCTTATTATTAGTAGTAATAACGTCTTAGCCTAATAGTTCTAACTAAACTATACTTATAATATAGCTATAAATAATATTTCTATTACTTCTTAAGTCTAGTATAGCTCTTATAATAATATAATAGCTTAATAGTTATATATATATAGTTCTTATAAGAATATTATTTTTTATTAAGTTATAACTATCTTCTTATACCTTATATACTACCTAGGCTTCTTAGTTAGGTCCTATAGCTAGGGTTATATCTTATTACTACTCTCTTATATTCTTTTAGTACGCCTCTTACTATTCTTATAGCTAGGTTAAGTACCTCCTACTATACCTTTCTATAATATACCCTTATTATTAGTATATTATATAATTTAGGGCCTTATATTTAAATTAGTAATAATCCCTATTATACTTCTAATATCTTAATTCTAGCCCTTCTAGATATATATTAACCTTATACTCCTTATATAATAGGCTTATAGTTCTAATACTTAGGTCCTTTTTTAGTATAATATAATCTTTTTACTTATATATATTATTATAATTCTAATAACCTAGTTTACTAGGATTATATAGTAATCTTATAGCCTTATCTTATCTTAATATCTAAATATAATTATTACTAACTTTATAGTCTTATAAGGGTTAATATAGTCTTTTACTTAGTTTATTTTTATTACTTTAGCCTCTTTAGTTTTCTTAAGTTTTTTATAAGTTTATTATATATTTATAGCTTACTAGCTACTTTTATAAGCTTAAAAGCTTATTTTATAAAATTTCCTTAGTAAATACTAGCTATAGCTAATTAAAGAAGAAATTAATATATATATTAGTTAGTAATTAGTTTATTATCTCTAATTCTTTATTTTCTTACTTTCTTAGGAATTATCTAAATAACTAGTTCTTTACTTATTATATATAATCTAAGTCTATAAATACTATAAAACTATAAGTATATTTATTATCTATTTCTAATTATATTTATTCTCTAAATTAAACTTATAATTATACTTTAATAAATTTACTATTTATATTATTAGTTAGCTATTAAGTCTATTATTACTTTAATTTACCTTAAAGGTATTAGCTTATATAAATAACTTATTATTATATTATTATAAACTTATAAGGTCTTATTATAAAGATTATATCTAAGTCTATTATAAATATCTAGAAGTTAGTT
>JAEIJG010000922.1:0-16580 GCA_037289395.1 Beauveria scarabaeidicola
TAAGCTATAGAGGCTATAGTAACTTAACTATAGATAGCCTTAATTATATATAATATAAAGACTTTTTATATTACTTAATTAAGACTACTAAAACCCACCTTATTCTAATAATACCTTCTACCCTTATATTTAATTATATTAGCTAGAAGGGCTATACCTCTCTTAACTATAATAATAAAAGGGTTATAAGGGGTATACTTTTTTTTATTTTATATAAATAAGATAAATAAAAAAAATAGCTTATTTTAAGTAATAAAGTTAATAAAAGAGGATATAAATACCCTCTATTAATTAATTACTATTATATTTAAAAGGTAAGATAACTTAGAGATTAAAGAGCTCTTTAAAGATATAATTTATATAATATTACTATATAGAATTAGTCTTTAAATTAATCTACTAGAAAAAGGTAACTCTAAGGTAATAATAATAATAATATAGTATTATCTTAATAATATACTTAAGATATTTAAATATCTATTTTATATATTAAAAGAGATATTTTATAGCTTTATAATATAATTATTAGAAAATTTCGAATTAAAGACTTTATAGAGGCTAGAAGTATAGATAAAGATATTAGTATTTTTGTTTATTATTAGATAGGGTATAATATAATAAATAATAGCCTTTTTTTTCTTTATAAGTTAGTTAGGAGTAAGTAATATTATAGAAGAATATCTTATTATATACTATAAGCTTTATTAAGCTTTTATTAAATTACTAGAAGATAACTTTCTTTACCCTAAGATAATTAAGTAAAAGAATATATATTACTTCTATAGATATATTAGTACTATTAATAGTACTTATATTAAGAGTATTGCTATTCGCGTGAAGCTATTTTACTATTCACGCGAAGTCACATGCCCTATATTCTACCCACACTAGCGTAGTACCTCTCTTCTAGCGTGTATACATATAAAATATAATATACCTAAAAAGGATTACCTAAATAACTAGATTTTTAGTATTTTTATTTACCTTAACCTATAATTATTATTCTTACCTCCTTTCCCCCTAAATAATATTATAATAATACTAGAAGATTAGCCTTAAATTCCTTTACTACTATTACTAGTATTACTCTTTAATTCTTTATATAATCTTATTATTTTTTTATAGTATTTTTACTAATTAAATAATACTATAGTTATTAAAAGTAGCTCTTATAGGAAATATTAATCTAATAATAATTATATTATTATATATTACTAAATCCTTTATAATAAAGGTTATTATTAGCCTTTATAAGCCCTAAGGCTTTAGAAGATTAGCTTTTAAAAAGTTAATTATATATTTAAAATTACTACTAAAATAACTACTACTTTAGGTAATAAGTAAATATATAAGATAGTTATTAGTATATATAACTACCCTCCTTCTCTTTATCTTTTAAGCTATATAATTCTTTATTACTAAATAACTAACTAAAAGAGGCTTAAAAGAAGCCTTTCTTTACTAAAGACTCTACCTACTAAGGAGCTTAGTAATATCCTCTATAAAACGTACCCTAAGCTATAGCCCCTTTTTATTAATAAGGATATTTATAATAACTACTAGAAGATTAAAATTAAGAATTTAAATAGCCTAACCTTAATCTAATAATAAATATAAACTTTATAATAAAATAACTATTATTATACTATTAAATATAATAATAACACCTTAATAGCTATATTTTAGACTTATCCCTAGTACTAGGAAATATAATACTATTTCCCTTATATTATTAGGCTTAATAATATATATAAAACTAATTACTTTAAAATATTCTTATTCTAAGTTACTAGCTTAACTAATTAGAATTTTATTATTAATTTCTACTAGGGTCTTATTAATATTAAGACCTATAAAGGTTATAATTAGCTAATAACCTAGCTTAAGGAATTCTATTAAGAACTTAGTACTTCTTAACCTATTATTATTATAATAGATAATAAATCTATACTTAAAAAAGCCTTTTTAAAGACTTAGCTAGATATCTAGTAATAACTATATATTTTCTATATTAATAGTGATATTTAAGCTAAAATTAATACTTAATAAGTTAAATTAGATAATAATAATAACCCTAAAGAAGATAAAGCTAAAGTAATTATAAGCCTTAGAAATTAATATTTAATAATAGCTAAAGGTACCTATAGTAAAGTAGGAATATTAGTAGTATAAAAAAGGGTAGTCTAGGTAGTAATAGAAGCTAAATTTAAATAGAATTAGAAGGTAATAAGAATATAATTCTAAAGATAACACTTAATCTTATAATATATTATAATAAAGTACCTTCTAATAAGATATTAATAGGCTAAATACCTAATTAGCTAGTATAAGAATTTTAGTTAATATACTAATTCTCTTACTAAAACTATATATAAAGATATTAAGATATATCTAGTAATTAAAATAAGTAATCTCTTATACCTATATAACTATTTAATATAAGTTATTAAATATAAAGAATAAGATTATTAATTAAAAATAACTATAATAGTATATTATTAGATAAAGGATTTTAGCTAAAAGTAGCTTAATAAGGTTATAATAATAATAGTATATACTACCTTTATATTTCTTATATAAGAATATAATAAGGCTATTACCTTAATTTAGTACCCTAATAACTCTTACTACTAACTACCTCTAGTTAAACGAGGAACAATATAGCTAGTACGCCTACTAGACCTATACTAGAACTAAGCTATGCCTAGCTAAAAAAGATAATAAGAGGGAATTATACCTTAACTATAAAGGTAACTACCTAGCGTAGTCCTAGGACTACCCTATAATATAATAGCACTAGGGCTAAGCCTAGGAGGTATACCGCTTTAGGCTAATATAATTTAAGAGCCGCTGCCTAAGCCTAAATAAAGAGAGACCCCTAAGGTCTCTAAGAGTATTATCGCCCTTAAAGAGAGCTAGGAGTATATAGCGCCTAAGAGGGCGCCCTCTAGGACCCTCTTTATTAGCCTTAGTTTAAAGGCCTTTTCTTATATAGATTAATATATTAAAGTTTAACTTTATAAACCCTAGAGTAAGGTCTATAGGCCTAATATTACTAACTATTCTATAGTATAAGAGTACTATACTTACCTTAGGAGAAGATAGGGTTAGGTAGGTATTATTATTAGCCCTAGTACTTAGGGATTATAATTATACTTAAAGAGACTTACTCTTACCCCTCTTATTATTACTAATAACTATAGAGCTAATCTAAGATATAACTATAACTAACCTAGCCTAGCCTAAATAACTAAATAAAGATTTTATTATAAAATATTTATAAAGATAATAATAATATCTAACTAGCCCTTTATTAAGAAAATAGCTATAATATTATTATAATCTAGGAAGTATTACTAAGTAGCCCCTTACCTACCCTCGCTTTAGTACCTTATTAGTGCTTATAAGAAAGGGGAAGGGTAGTTATATATATATATAAAAAGATTAAGAAGTTATTATAAGAAGCTATAATTAAAAAAGATATATACTATATTAAATTCTCTATAGACCCTTTTATCTTTATAAACCTCTATACTAAACCTAATATTAACCTATATAAGCTCCTTTATAATATCTAGGTAGAAGAGGCCCCTTAAGTAGTAATTAGAGACTTTAACCTCTATTACCCCTCCTAAGATCTTTATAATAAAAAATCTATATTTATAGATAATATAATTAAGACCCTTACTAGTATTAAGACTATATTAGTTATACCCCTAGGGGTAATAATATAGTTCTACTATAACTACTATATAAGTACCTTAGACTTACTCTAGGCCTTACTAGTCTTATAAGGTAGGTATATAACCCTAGACTAGAACCTAGCTAGGTTAGATTATATCTTATAACTATTAGAACTCTAAGTTTATTAAATAGAAAAGAAGAGGCTAATAAAAAGATAAGAGATAATTAATACTACTAATAAAGGTAGAAGTAGCCTATAAGAAGCTTATAATAATAATAGAGGATATTATAAGAAAAGCTATCCCTAAGATAAGCCCCGCCTAGGTTTAAAAGCTAGAGTAGTAGAACTAGGTGATTAGCTAAGTAGTTATTATAATAAAGAGATTATAAAAAAGGGCCTAGAGGTTAAGAAATAAAGTTAACTAAGAAGCTACTTATAATATAAAAAAAACCTAAGCCTAGGCCTTAGCTAAAGTATAAAAGGCTACCTAGAGAATATATCTTAACTTACTAAAAAACACTTTAGTACTATAGAAGTAATATAAGTAAG
Organism: Beauveria scarabaeidicola; assembly: GCA_037289395.1. Taxonomy (NCBI): domain Eukaryota; kingdom Fungi; phylum Ascomycota; class Sordariomycetes; order Hypocreales; family Cordycipitaceae; genus Beauveria; species Beauveria scarabaeidicola. The sequence goes on from JAEIJG010000922.1 coordinate 4,235, forward strand.
TAAAAGGGTTTACTATAGGCTATATAGCTAATATAATCTTAAAGCTAGTCTAGCTAGGATAAGACTCTTTAGTATAATTAAAAGAAGAAAAGGTAGAGGTATTAGCCTAAAAGTTCTTCTTAGCCTTAGTAGCTATTAAGCCTAATAAGACCTTAGATAGGGAATAAAACGCTCTTACCTATATATAAGATATAATTAATATCCTTATAGCTATTACTATAGGTAAAGTAAAAGATATACTAAAAGGCTATATAGTATAGAATGCCCTAGGCCTAGATAAGGTCTTATATAAACTCCTAAAGGCCCTAGGCCCCCCGCTTTATAAGGCGCTAATAAAGATCTTTAATATATTTCTATAGACTAGGTATTTCCTAATATAATACTAGTCTAGTACTACTATAGTCCTCTAGAAACTAAGGAAGACTTTAGATAATCTCTAAATAGTAGGAGGATAGTGCCTAATAACCCTTCTTAATATAACTAATAAGCTTTTTAAGAAGATTCTTATTACCTATATTATAACTATAGTAAAAATATATTAACTTCTACTAGAAGGATAGATAAGAAACTAGAGATAAAGGTTAATAAAAATAATAATAATAGTAGTAATTAAGCTTATCTATATAGTATAGGCTTATAGTAGAGTAGTATTACTTCTATAGCTAGATATAGCTAATATATTTAATAATATTAACTATAAACTACTTATTTAAGAACTTTATTATCTTAGCTACCTAAAGTAGATTTTTAACCTCCTTTAGTCCTTTTTTAATAATAGAATAAATTAGCTCTATATTAATAATAGTCTTATAAGAGAAAGAGTAATCTAGTAAGGAGTCCCTTAAGGCTTACTACTATCTCTTATCTTTTTTATCCTCTTTATAACTTTACTCTATAAAGCCTTTAACTTAGCCCTAAGCTTATATATAATTAGTTTTATAAATAATATAAACTTATTATATATAAATAAAGATTATAATAAGATTAAGAGCTAGCTAGAGAATAATTAGATAATTTATAAGAAATAGATAAGAGATTATTACCTTAGCTTTTTAATACTAAAGTTTAAGTTACTATACTTCTAGTATAAGCACACCTTAAATCTAAGCCCCTTTATACTTAAAGGTAAGGAGGTAAAGTTATCTAAAGATACCTACCTCCTTAGAGTAACCTTATTAGTAAGGTTAGAATAGTAGAAATAAGTTAAGGCTATATTAAAGAAGATATACTTAGTACTCTATACTTTATAACTTATAGTTAGAAAGTTATAAGGCCTAAGAGTTAAGGAAATAAAGGATATTTACTTATAAAAAATCTACCTAATTATATTATTTAAAGTAATAATATAATATAATCTTATAACTAGCCTTATAAAGAGCCTAGTAAGACCCTTAAGAGAATTATAAGTAAGGTACTTATAAGTAGCTAGGGGAGCTTTTATAGCTACCTTTACCTATTATATAGAAACTAAACTTAGTGTCCTCTTAATAAATATTTACCTAATAATATAGAAGAGTAGGACACTTAACTAGTAAGAGGCTATAAGGGCTATAGCCTAGCTTTAATATACTATTATATATATATTATTAGTAATCCCCCTCTCTTATTACTAGTATTAAAATAGATAAACCCTATTACTAATAAAACACTTATATTAAGACTTACTAAAGATAAATAAGAGGGCTCTAAAGGGAGACTAATATATACTTAAAGCTTAGGCTAATAAGGTTTAGAAAATAAAATAGGAATATAGGGAGATAAAAAGCTAAAGATAGGTAAGATAACTTACCTTATACCTAATATATAAGCCCTTATAAGCTAGGTATAAAGCTAGGGTAGCTTTACTTTTTTATATACTATAATATATAAACTTAATTATATTATAACTATAAATAAAGAAGATTAGCCTTAATGCCTTCCTCTATAAGTACTAGGTACTTAGATATAATATAAGAATATATTAATATAGGAGTAAGCTAGAGGATATCTACTATATACTTCTCTACTATAAGCTAATAAGCTAGGAATATATCTCTAGTATAGTCTTACTCTAGGAATAATAAGATATACTTTATATACTAGATTACCTAATTAAGAGTAAGAAGATTATAGAATAGGTATATAACTAGTATAAGTTAATATATATAACTATTAGGCCTAGGATAAAACTAGGGGGAAATAGGGATAGGACTAGCACGGAGTAGAGGTAGAAGTAAGGAAGGACTTATAAAAGGGCCTAGAAAATAATTAAAAAGAGGGGCCTTACTAGCCCCTACTAGGAACTAATATATAACTAGAGTTAGATAAAGAAGTAAGGGTTTTCCACTAGGGTCTCTAGTTTTTCCTTTATTTATAAAGATAGAGGGACTAGATAGATATATATAGTCTAATTAGTGTAATTTAATAATAATAACTACCTCTAGTTAGAAATTAGTATTAATATATAAATTAATATAGGCTATTTTATATATATTAACTTAAGTAAATAATTCTAATTAATAATATAGTTAATTAAGATATAATATATACCTATTAGTAGTTATAATAGCCTTTAATAAGAATTCTACTTCTTTTAGTATAATTTAATAGCTAATCTTATTATAAAAGATTAAAGAACCCCTTTATTAAATATAATATCTTAATATTATTTAGAACCTCTATAGTAAGCCTTAAGTAGTTATTAATACTAAGATATTAATATTAAATATATAGATAACTAAGGAAATAATAGTATTATTAGCTTTATTATTAATAACGCCTAAATAAGTAAAATCTAGGCCTTTAGGGTAATTAAGTTAATATAATATATAGGTGATATATTTAAGCGTATATTATATAAGGTTATAGGTAGAACTAGCTAGATAAAGGCTACTATTAGCCTAGAAGAACCCTTTATCTAGCTAGTTATATATATATTAATAAAAATGCGTTTTTTAAGTAAATTAGTAAGTATTAAGAGCCTCTATAAGAGGTAGTAGTAGTGGTGGTAGTGGCGGCGGTAGCGGCGGTAGCGGCGAGTGTGTGTTATAGCTAGAATTAGCGTAGAAGAATTATTAATCTAGCTCTAATATATATATAATTATTAGAAATAGCGAAAATATATTTTTTAAATAAATTAGGAAGTATTAAGAGCTTTAATTAATAATAGTAGTAATAGTAGCGCGGGGAGGATAGTATTAGTAGTAGTATTAGTAGTAGTAGTAGTTAGAAAAAATTAAATATAGTATTATTTTTAAAGATACTTCTAATTTATATATAATTTACTTATAAAGTAAGGTACCTTTAAAAATCTAATTATTATATACACGTGACTTCGTGTAAATAGTAAAATAGCTTTATGTAAATAGTAATACTTTATATTAATACTTTTATTTATTAAAAAGATTAGAGGTGATATTAAGATTAGAAGGGAAATATATTATAGAATATACTTTATTTTATAAAATTAAATAGTACTTTCTTGCTTATCTTACTAGGCACTAAGAGATTAACTAATAATATAATATAAATTTAAATTATATTCTAAAAAGGTCTTCTTTAAATACCCAGCTATAAATTCTATATATATAATACTAGCTTTACTACTTAGGTAGTGTGTTAAGTCTAAAATAGTCCCTATAGTACACTATATAATAAGCACTACTAATAAAAAAGCGCGCTCCCCCTAAAAATAATAAAAATAACTTTTTTACCTTTTTTATATTTTATTTCTAATATTAACCTTATAATCTAGACCCTATTTAAGTATTCTTTTAATTATTAACTATATATTACTTCTTATAATAACTTTTTTATATTTAAGTTAGATATAATTATATCTTTCTCCTTTATAATTTTTATATTTCTAATAATTTAATACTCTTAATTAGACTAACTTTAATTATTTTATATATATATACTAACCCTTAGAGGGATAATAACCTTTTATTATATTATAGACTATAAAAGCTCTTATATATAATACCTTATTACTATAGGTTTTCTAGTGGTTCTCCTTATCTATTATAGTAGGACTTCTTATACTATATATTAAGATAAGATATTATCTAAAAGAATAAGTAGATAGTAATTAGGCGCCTAAGAATACTATAGAATTATATAACTTTTAATACTTAAGAGTTTATATTATAGTTAAGAAAATATTTAGAATAGTAAAGCAAAAGTTCTAAATCCTTTAATTAGAGGCTTTAGAGTATAATTTAAAGAAGTAGGTATTAATTATCTTTACTATTATAGTATTATAGAATTTTATAAAGACCTCTAGTAGTTATAATAAGGCTAATAAGGTTAATAAAGATAAAAGGGAGGAAATTAAAGAGATAAAGGAGAAATTAGCTAACCTAGATACCTCTAACTTAAGGGGACTTTAGGAGAAAATTATAACTAAATAATAAGAAGAATATTACTAAATTTAGGCTAAAAGAGATATTACTAATAATAATAATAATAGTAATAATAAAGCTAATAATAAAGTTAATTATCTTTATACTAGGGTTAAAGGTAGTAGTATTAATAATAATAATAATAATAGTAATAATAAATTTTAGGCTAATATTAATACCCTATTATAAGAAGAATAAGGTAGGTAAAAGTAAGGGTTACAATCTATATAGAGGCAAAGTAATTATAACTACTTAGAGAGCTATATTTTATAATAGCTTTACCTATATTACTAGCTTAATATAAGAGGGCTAACTTTAATAATAAAAATAAATATATTCCTCTAAAGAAGAATATAATATAATTATAATAATTAAAAGCTTAAAAGCTACTCTTTATTTTAAATATTATAATATATTTTAAATCCCTTAAATAACCTACTAAAAGAACCTTCTTTTCTAATTATCTATACTAGTCTAGTAATACTTAAGTTTTTTAATATAATTAATTATATAGTCTAAGAATATATCTAATTTATTATCTATTACTTTTATCTTTATCCTCTCTTATATATCTATACTAACCTTTTTAAATATAAATAATTTTACTTCTTAAACCACTAATTCCTTTAATTTAATATACCTATAAATAGCCTTATTTAAAAGTATAGTTATATTACTTTTTAGTATACCTTTTATTTTCTTTTAATACTTTAGAAGTAATATTTAAGATAGTATTAGTAAAGATAAGCTTATAATTAATAAGCCCTCTAATCTAACTTTATTATCTTCTATAAAAAGACTAAAGTATTAGTAAGTACTACTTAAAACTACTAATCTTATATTATTATTAATACTAATAAAATTTACTTTAATACCTTATATATTTAGCTAGATCTTAATAAGTAAATTAAGATCTAAGCATCTTTAATTAAAAAGCCTTTTATTATAATCTAATATAAGATCTAGTAATTTATCTTAATAAGCCTATAATAATTTAACTTTTAATATTTCCTAATTAAAGCTAATATTACTATATTTTATAATATTTTTATATACCTTATAAATACTATATATTTAAAAGTACTTTAATTATAATTTTTATATACTAAAATTTTAATTTAAAAAACTTATATAGAAATCTTTAATAATAACTTAAAAAACTAAGATATATATATATAACTATATTATTATAAAGTTATTATTAATAATAGTAGTATAGAGTTACTTAAGGAATACTTTAACTTACTTATTTATCTAAAGGCACTAAGTAAAAGAGCCTAATCTTCTAATATAATTATTACTAAAAGTAAAAAAAAGGTATTAACTCTTTTACTTCTTATTATATCCTTAAAGGAGGGTAGTGCCTAGCTACTATACTAGCTATTACCCTCTTATAAAGTACTTAAAGCCTATAAATAATCTATACCTAGCTTTAAAAAGACTAAAAAATATAACTTAGTTAAAATAATTACTCTAATAGCTAAAGCCTTAGGTAATAACACTATATTAAATATATAAAGGGCTAAGATAGTACTTATACTACTAAAATTAGCTACCGTAAGTACTAGAGCGACCCGCTAAGGTTTTTCTATAGGCTAAGACTAAGACTTAAAAAAACTCACGATTAGACTCTAAAGCTCAAACGCGGGCTATTACACACCCTAATATAACTTAAATCAGCCATAATACCATTATTTCTACTTTAGTGCGTGCTGATAAAAGGAGCTGCCTTGGAACCTGTGGTGATAAACCTGGCTATGACTTTTTAGGTAAATTTCGGCCTTACTAACCATGTGGCACGATGTAACGTTTCTCCCATCGGACTGCCATCTTCAACACCTCTTAAACTGTCCAAGGAATAGTCTGTGGAGAACATGTACGTATAGTCAAAACAGCCATGATTCGTGACCGTCCGGAGCTAGCTGGCTAGGCAGTCGCATGCACGTACTCTTCTAGAATGGGCAAAGAAGACCAAGGCTCGCCTGGTGTTCCTTGCTGTTGTAATTCTCGCGAGCAGCCGCTCCCTCGAGGCGAAATAACGTAGACCTCGTCCTGTGTAGTCAGCACATTACTATGAAAAATGAACAGTCAGCACCTGGCCGTTGCTATGCCCAATCCGGCGGGTCGGCTAAGGCTCCCGGACCCTACGGTGACGCTTACGTCCGGAGCTTATTGTCGACTAGACAATGCCACTACCGGATGTTTCAAAAAGCTTAATTTATGGAACGATTCGAGAAAAGAGCACAGCGAGCTCACAAGCTTGAATTCTAGTACTGAGCCGATAACTTGGGACTACTTCGTATGCTCGTAACGTAACATGATGATCGACATAGCCTGAGGTTTTTGCCTAAAAGATTTCACTCACAGAGTTACCAAGAGCTCGTACTTTGTCTATTTATATATAGACTTACTAGAACTCCTTGCCCAAAGCCGTCACTTTTCGTCTCCTCCTCACCCAACACCCAACTTAACTTAATAGCCAGCATTACATTCCCCCTCCATGTTTTCCCTATCGTTGAAGGCTACTTGCCTTGTTGCAGCCCTTTATCCCACATTGGGCCTTGCCGCCGGCGGGTTCCTGGCCGAAGTGATATGGCAGTTTGACAAGGCCCCTAGCGATGGCATGAAAGACGTTACCTTTGGCTTCAACATGGCCAATTCTACCGAAAAGTCTGGCTACTACTTTGCCCAAGCGTTTTCTTTTCGCGGCATTCAGAATCCAACCGACCCCAAGGCGTGGCCGGCGATTGGCTATACTGGCGTTCAACCGCGCGAAGCGAAAGACGGCCAGTCGATAGTACACGCCGCATTCTCCAGCTTCATTGCCAATACGACCACAACATCCTCTACATGCACTAACGGAGCGGACGGCCACTCTGATGGAGTCAGCTGCTCAGTGGAGTTCCCCGGAGACTATTCGCACACCTACAACATTGTCGTCGAAAACACGGCCGGTACCACTTGGCGTGGCACTATTGTTGATGCCGAAACTGCTGAGAGCCACGTCATCGGTACATGGACCTTGCCTGCCGGCGCAAAAGGCATCAAATACTACTACACTGGATTCGTCGAATACTATCTTTGGAACATACAGAAGTCGCACGTGTGTGAGAATCTTCCCAAGGCAGCCGTTACGTTCTACAATCCCACCAGCAAAACACCCGGTGCGGGAACTGGCAAGATTTCCAAGGCGTATGCAAGCGGCGGCTGCAAGGACAAGGAGGACTACTACAGTTCTCAAGTCAGCGGGGGCGTCTACATTGAGACTGGATTCTCGAAATAGCGAAAGGTACAACGTGCATACCTAAGTCAACGCTTCATAGATGAATGGAAAATACACCTAGTAGCGGAGACTACACTTTTATGGCTTGCAAGAGCCTGGCTAAGGGAAGAAAGATGTACTTGGAATAGGAACATTAGCAAAATAGAGAGCTTTATAGACGAATTAAGATTGCACACCGATAATAATTTGCCTCGCTTCTACCGGGTCTCCAGGCGCTGTATAAACGCCTTGCCCATCGTTTCGTTTTAGCCCTTGTCCGGCAATTAGGAAGTGAAAGTGGTATTCTATAGGTTACTAGTGCAGCTACGCACTAGTAGGCAAACTTTAACTAATTAAATCATTCTTTATACTAAAATGGTCTATACTACGTGTTAATCACACTACTAACGTTGTTAACTAAAAGTAGGTACTTACTATAGCTAGGCTCGAATCTTACGCTAGTTACTAAAATTATATAAGAGAAGAAAGTAATAAAGCTAAAAGACTATATTTTAGAGTATTACTATATAACAATAGCTTATTCCTAATCTATAGTTAGTCTATTTCTTAGGTAGTAAGTTAGGTTAAATACTATAAGGTAGTAATAAGTAGTATCTATTACTATAAGTTCTTATTAAGAGTAAAACTCTTAATAGTAAAACTATTACTTAGATTAATTAATAGAGATCTAGACTATCTAGCTATAAGAAATCCCCTTCCTTAAGTACTTATTTATCTCTTTATTATAAAGTAAGATTACTTTTAACTATTATTCCTATTATTAACACCTATTTCCGATAGTTCTATATATAGTAAAATTTCCCTATAAAAATAATAAGGGACTATTAATAATAAAAGGGAGTAATAATACTAATAATTAAATAACTAGTATAAAAAGTATTTTTAAGTATAAAGTGCTATTAACCCTACTAATAATAAAAATAAAGGTTAATATCTCTAATAATTATATTCTAATAATAAATTAAAGGTTTAAATTTTATATAAAAAGGGTTCTAATAATTATAAATATAAGTAATAATTATATACTAATAATAATATAAAGGTTAAATATCCTAGTAAAAGGGTTATAATAAAAAGATAAGTTAAACTATTATTAATAAACGGGTTATAATAATAAAGATAGGTTTAACTACTACTAATAATTCTAATAACTATATATTAGTAATAAGGTACTAATAAAATTAGGCTAAGGTATATTTCTAATAAAGAGATAATAATAATACCTTCTTATTCTATATAATAGTAATAAAATACTAATAATACTAGATATAGTTATATTTTTATTAAAAATATAATAATAATATTATACTAGCTTAACTAATTAATAATAATAAAATGTGAAAGATATTATATAAGGCGATATTCCTAATAGAAATGTCCTAATACTAATAAGTATTATTATATTTCTAATAAAAGTATAATAATAATACTATATAGCTTTATAGAATAGTAATAATATAATAATAATAGTATATAAATATATATAATAGTAATAAAATAGTAATAATACTATATAAGTATTATATGGTAATAAAAATATACTAATAATACTATATAGGCCTATATACTAACTAAAATATCTTAATAATACTATATAAGCGTATAGAGTAATAATAAAATAATAATAATTTTACTTAAGAGCTAAAATAGCTTAGCTCTTAAAAAAAAAGAATAAGGGCTATATCTACTACTATATATAAAGGGAATAAAATACTATTATAAAAGAGGTAAATAAAGATAGTAATAAATCTTTATAACTAAAGTTATAATAAATCTATAACGTGGTTAATAAGCGAGTCGCCTAAATAAGCGAGTTACTCACTTTACCTAACCCTTTACCCTTTAACTATTAATAATTTACTAATAATAAAAAAAATCATCTATAACTAATTAGAATTCTCTTCCTTACTAGTTTCTATATCTAAAGTATAAGTATATATATTATATCTAGTCTAGCTATATATACTATATTACTAACTACGTGTTTTAACCCTCGCCTTTTAACCACTATAAGCCTATATTTTATTATTTACTTAACTATCTATATCTATTTACTCTTTTAATTCTCTTATATCTTATATAAAAAGAGATCCTTTAGTTTATAGTTTAGTTTTTTTTAGCTTACTAGTACTTACTAATAACCTTATTTATAGCTTTAAGCTTATATACTTAAGTATATAAGAATATAATCTTATATATAATAGCTATTATATCTTTCTTAAAACTATTAAGTATATTAAGACTTTTAGTTAGAGAGTTATTTAGATAATTAGTAATTTATTTTTTTAGAATTAAGGACTATAAAACTACTTTAGTTATAATACTTAATATCTAAGAGACCTAAGAATTAGTTAAACTTAGATATAAGTTTAGAGGACTTAGTATTATAAACTTTAGTTTTAAGGTAAAAATAACCTTTTTAGGATTAAAAGAAGTAATTCTAACGCCTTAAAAACTACCTTAGATATTTTCTTTTATAATAGACTTATTAAAAGTATAAAAAAATATAAAGAAGAAATCTTCTTTAGTAATATATATAATACTAACCTTTATAAGATCTTTAATTTATTACTTATAAGCCTTTTTAAATAGACTAAAATAACTAATATCTAAAGGCTAAAGTATATAAGAAGAATAAGTAAGTATATAAAGAGTAATAATCTTACTCTCTTAGTAAAAAAGCTTAAATATAGTTAAGTAGTGACTTTTATAGCTATCTAAGATAAAGAGGTAATAAGTACTTTTATTATAATCTTTTATATATTTTTAAAAATACCTTATCTAATTTATATTAATTTTATTTATTATCTAGCTATTTAAGCTTATATTAATATACTAATTAGGGGGTAAGCGCTTATCTTTATACTAAGGTATAAGGTAATTTTAGTCTTTTACTATAATATATAGTAGTACTATTAAGCCTTAGGAATTTACTACTTAAATTATAATAACCTATTTTTTATTATAAAGCTATATTATTTTTACTTTTTTAACCTAATTAGAGCTTATAATAACTATTCTTATTATAATAAAGCCTATTAAAAGCCTAGTCTTATTAAAGTTATAAATATTAAACTTTATAATATTATATTTTATAATTATATTCTCTAGGAGTATAAACTAGCTATAAATTATAATTAGATCTTTATATTTAACTCTCTAGTAATTATATCTTTATTAAAAATATATAATAAACTCTAGTTATTACTATATAAGGTTTTTTACCTAATATACTCTAATATATTTACTACTATATTTAGTAAGTAGTTAGTTTATTATATCTTTTATATTAAGGTACTAAGGGGGGAGTTTTTATAAGTCTAGTTAGAGAATATATTTTACTATAGCCTTCTCTTCTAAATTAATAAGTTTCTTTAAATTAAATATAAAATTATATTATATAACTTAGTTATTATATTAGTTATATATAGTTAATTAAGGTATATTATAGATTAATATAGCTTATCTATAGCTTAGTTTTAGATTTTTCTTAAGAGCTTAAAGGGTAAGGATAATGCTTATCTCTTTTAAAGGGATTTTTATAAAGGGTTATTAAGTAATAGAAGTGCTAAAGTGAAAGGTACTAAAAATAAGGTAAAGTGAGCGACTCGCTTATTCAGGCGACTCGCTTATTAACTATATTACACTTATTATATTATAAATATTATATTCTATAGATTTAAGATAGATAATATAATTATTAATATAGAGTATAATATTGTTATTTATAAGATATATAAGATTATAATACTTAGATTAAAAGTTAAATATTATTTTCTTAAAAGTCTATATAGCTAAACCTAAATTAAATACAAATAATTATAATAGTAGGTATTTAAATGATAAGTATTTCAGAATAAAAAGGATATTATTATAAGAGTTAGGATCCTTATTAACTAATAACTAATACTAAAGTTAAGTATACTATTAGATAATAGTTTATAGTATAAAGTAGCTATTAAATATAAGTATATTCTTAAAGATAAGAGGTATATATAAGAGTATATATATAAATAATATAATAAGAGCTACTAAGAGACTTAAGAATAACTTTATAAAAATACTTTATAATAATAAGAAAAGATACTATTATAATTATAGGTAAGTATATAGAAGTAAAGTTATAGGTAGAGATAGATTTAGATAGAAGATAGTAATATAGAGAAGTAGTTAATAAAAGACTATATTATTAACTTTATTATTCTATCTTCTATTTATATTAGAATAAGGTAGGTTTTAAGGGTCTTAATTAAGTAATATAAAAAGTCTTTATATTATATATAATTAAGGCTATCTATAGTTAAGTTACTATAGCCTTTATAACTTATAAATAAAGTAAGGTAAATTACTTTTTTAAACTATAACTAGCTATTACCTAAGGCACTTATATAATTAGCTACTTAAGCTAGTACCTTAAGTTATTAAAAAGTAGGTCATCTACAGGGACTCTACATAAGCTACCGACTCTAGTAGCGCTACTAGAGACCTCTATAGAGCTACTAAAGGCACTAAGGGGCGCTAAAACTATAATAAGACCACTAAACCTACTAGGGGGCTATTATAGCCCCTATAGGGCTACTAGGGCTACTAAAATAGCTAAAACTATACTAAGGCTATACTAAAACTTAAGGGGTAACTATATTAGCTAATATCCTATATATAGTAAGATATAAGAGGAAGA
>JAEIJG010000923.1:0-16542 GCA_037289395.1 Beauveria scarabaeidicola
TAATATAATAAAGCTTTATTACTAGCTTAACTAGGTCCTCCTTAACTAGCTAAATTATCTAGTTATTATTATAAAAAAGCTTAATATTATTATTAAAAAAGAAATTAATATTAGTATATAAGTATTAAAATACTATAATCTCTTTTATTATCTAAAAAAAAGCTAAAAGCTTAGCTTTTATTAATAAAGTTATAACTATATTTTATTTAGCTAAGTAATAGAAAATAAGGCTTCTAAAGAGCTATAAAATATACCTTTTAGTACTCTTTTTATTCTAAAGATTATTACTAAAAGTGGTATTTATATAAGCTATAAGCTCTTCTTAGTTACTATTAAAGATAATATAGAGGTCCTAGGATTAATTTAGATACTAAATATAGTTAAGTCCTTAGTTAATATACTTTTAGGAGAGGTTAATAAGAAATTAGAAGAGTTTTAAGGTAATAAAGGTAATATTAAGTTAAGTTATTATAACTAAGTACCTAATTAATCTAGTAATTAACTAGTAAAAAGTAATAGCCTCTTTTTTAACTATATTATTAAAAATAACTAAAGGCTTTATTAATAAAGAGATCTAGACCTTTTTTTTATTATTATATTTAAATTAGTATATAATTTTCTAGATATAAGACTTCTAAGAAAGCTAGACTTTCTTATTCTTTTAATCCCTAATAATTTCTATTATTAGGAACTAATAAAGACTTCCTAAGGCTTTAATATTATATTTTATTATAATTTCCCTATATAAGTTAAAAAATTCCTTTTTTATTAACTTATAATATAAAATAACTAGGTTATTTATAAAGAAGAAGATAATAATTCTAGCCTAGGTTATAATATAAGGGTTTTTAAGGTATACCTTAAATCTAAAGGACTTAAAAAAGCTACTTAATTTATTATACTATAGAATTAAGGATTACTAGAGGCTATATAAGGCTCTAAGGAGCTTCTAGTACTTATACCTTTATAGGAAGCTAGGTAGTAACTAGGTATAGATCTCTTTATTAAGTATAGAGTTTAAGAAGGTATTAATAAAGTTATATTAAGCTAATTCTATACTAAAGGCTATTATTAAGGCTATTATTAAGTAAAAGGTATAAGTTACTAGGGTTAAAGCTACTTTTATAAGAAGGGTTATTAGCTATTAGTCTTTTTATATATATATCTAAGCTTTATAACACTTAAGGTACCCTTAAGAATTAAATTTATAAGTATATACCTAGTAAAGGTTAAGAAATCTACCTATATATAACTAGGTATAATTATCCCTAGTTTCTACTATACTTATAAAGTAAATTCTCTAATTCTTAGCCTTTATAACCTTATATAGTTATCTTTAGAAGATATAAGATTATACCTCTTTATAGTTTTAAAACACCTCTAGTATTAAGTCTCTATATAGTTAGCTAATTAGCTACTTAATAATACTAACTAGTATAATAAATATTAAATTATTAGCTAAACTAGTACTATTACTTTTAAAGTTATCTAGGTTTATAATTAACTTACTAGGTATAAGAGGGGTATACTAAGGTTTATTATCTACTAGTAGTAGTATCTCTAAAGGATTAAGATCCTCTTTAGTAGCTAAAGGTAAAAGTAGTAGTTAATTTAAGGTATTAAGGTTATCTAGTAGCTATTTTTAAGCTTTATAGGCTTTAGAGCCTAATTCTATATTTTACTAAATAGCTATATCTAGTAAGGTACCCCTTAAGGTTTTAGTAAGATTAAAGGTATTACTATTAAGTAAAGAGATTACTATATTTATAATATACTCTAGATTATTTTATACTATAGTCTTAGATATATTAATTTTATAAAGCTACTTAGCTAATAGAAGTATTTATTATATTATCTTTTTATTTAAATAAAAAGATATCTTATTAAAAGTAATATAACTTAAATTAATTATTTTAATTTCTTTTATAAAAAAGACCTAGATAATATATTATATTAAAGATATAATTCTAATAAGGTAGTTAATATAAGCTTTTTATTTAAGCTTATTAGTTTTTTTAGTTATCTTTTTATATATTAAAATAAAAGCTTTATATCTAAATACCTTTAAATAAGCTAAGTTAAGGTATTAATTAATTATAAGATATTTCTATTTACCTTAATTCTCTTTTAGCTAGCTTTAAATTAGCTTAAGTAGCGTTTTCTAGCTTACTTATTACTAAGAATACCTATTTAGTAGATAAATAGCTATTTAATAAGTAAGGTTCTAAAATTAAAGAGAGAGACTAGCTTATAAGTATAAGAGGGTTACTAATTCCTTTATTATACTATTAGACTATTCCTAATAGCCTCTATAGTAGGAATAATTAGGGGAATTAAGCCTAAAGTTAATACCTTTAGCTTAAAGTAATTCTCTTTAAGACCTTAAGAAAGCTACTTTATTATCTATTAAAATAATATATATATTAATACTATAATATCTTTTAGTATTATTAATAAGGGTAAGAAGAGTATTATAAAAGCTAGTCTTCTTATAAAGTATTATTATTATATAAAAGCCTATATATTAGTATATTACTAGTTATATATATTAATTAGAGTTCTAGGTATTATTAAATTAGAATAGATTAACTAAGATAGTTATAAAAGGTATTTTTAGAAAGCTCTTTTTATAAAGAACCTTTAAAATAATTTTCTTTACCTTTAAAGTATTATAGACCTTATAAGGGCTTAGTAAAGATTAGCCTTTAACTTTAGTATTAACTATATATTTAAGGGTTTAATTAAATACCTTTATACTTAGGTAGCTTAAATAATTATACTAAAGGTTAACTAGGCTTATTATTAATAGCTTTAGGGCTTTTAATAATATAAAAGTAGCTTTTAAAACTATTTTTAGAGAGATTAGTAGCTATTAATTAACTTAATTAACCTTAAAGACTTTTATTACCTAGCCCTTCTACCTATAGTAGATAATATCTTCCTTAGTATTTTAGAAGAGGCTTTTCTTCTTTAGGGTATCTTCTAAGATAAGATTTTATATTATATTAAGGTAATATATTATATTTTTAAATAAAATATCTTTACTATTATCTAGTAGAAAGTAAATATTACTAGTGCTTTTAGTCTTAATAAGCTAATTAAAGATATTATAAATTTATTACTTATTTAGAGTTAGGTTCTTAAATTAGGCCTTATTATTAAAGATATAGTCTTAGGCACCTAAATTAAGTATTATAGAGTTATCTCTAGTACTCTTAGAGGGCTAGATAATTATTATAAAAGAAGAAGGTAGTGCCTCCTTATTTATAGTTTTTTATATTATAGTAATAGTATCTTATATACTCTTTAGTATTATAATAATAGCCTTATTTACCCTCTCCTTAGTAAAATCACTTTTAAGTAAAGTAGATATATTAGCTAGGTAGGTATTAGAGAGGACTATAAAGTATAACTTTTAGTGGTTAGTAAGATCTCTAATTTAGTGCCTCTTACTATAGAAGCTATAAAATCCTCTCTCTTTAAGTAGATAATTAGTGCTTTTAAAAGTGGCTAAGCTACTAGCCTAGGCCTAAGCTTATTAAGGCTAATTCTCTAAGTAAAAATTAGTAATTATAGCTACCTTAGTAATTAGTTAGTTTAAAATAGACTTAACTAGTTATTTTAGAACCTTATTTATTATAATTATAATACCTTTTTAGATATTAGTTTATATAATTTAAGTAAAGAAGAGAAATTAAGTTTTAATAATATTAATAACCTTAGCTATAATCTATTACTTAATAATATACCTTTAGATTCCCTTAGTCTTATACTTTTAAAGAGAAAGCTTAACTTTATAAACTTATTTAGTTATTATAATATTTTTAAACTTTTAAGTAAAAAGAAAGGCTTATATATAATTAATTTAGTTTTTCTAAGTATCTTATTCTAATAGCTTAATACTTTTTATAAGTTCTTAATACTATTAGTATATATCCTTACCTTATTAGACTATATATAAGTAGTTTTTATATAAAGACCTTAAAAAGATAGTTTTAAATATAAATAGAATAGTAATATAAGTTAAATAAAAAGCTATCTTTTTATTATACTTAGTAAGAATAAATTAAAGTTTAAGGTATTATAGATTAGAAGGTAATTAGGTTACTAGCTAGCCTAAAGGACTAGGTTCTAGTTATACTATAAGTGGTATAACCTCTAGTTATTTCCTAGTAACTATAGAGCTTAGAGAATTACTCTCTTTATCTTATAATACTAGTGTCTTCCTTAAGTATAATCTACTACTTATAAGGGTATTAGCCTTAGTAAAGGTAGGCTAAGGCACTATTAATATTATACTTATAAGTCTTTTTACTAAAGAATAGTTAATAACTAGTATTTATAATATTATTATATTATTAGGGTTAATAAATTCTTAAATTTAAGTTTATTAGGCCTAGTTTTTAAAGTCTTAGTCTTAAATTTCTTAATTATTAGGATTATTAAGCTTTAAAATAAATTTAACCTTAATATAAGCTATAATTAATAATTTTAAAGGCTTCTAAAGATCTTCTTAATTTTTAAGAGTAAAATAAGATTTTTTAAATAAAATTTATAAAGATTTTAGGTTTAATTTAAACTAATATATACTTAATTATAATTCTATAGTTATAGTAAAAGCTAGATTATTTAAATAATTAAAATTAGAGTAATGCTATTAGTAGGGTTAGGATAGCGGAGATAGGTTAAGTCTGCGTTAGGGAAGGTCTAGTCCGCGCTTCGAGCCTTATAGCTAACGGTAGGGAAGTCATAGGGCCCGAGGGTTAAGGAAGCGAGAGACGTCTACCTCCGGGGAATTCGTCTAATTATATCGTTTAGAGCAGTGGCGTGGTATAGCCCCACGGCCGGCCCCGCGCGGGGCCCGGCTAGACCCCTCTAAGAGCTATAGGCGAGGTGCCTAAGGGTGGTCAGAGGAGCCTTTAAGGCCACCCCCACTTACCACATAAAGATAGAGCTTAGTGTGCTACTAGTGGACGTCTACCTAACGATATAGAAGAGTAGAACCTTAAACTAGTAGGAGGCTAATAGGGCTATAGCCTAGTTTTAACACGCTACTGCGTGGGTATTATCCCTAGTCCTACTCCACTAAAGTAGTAGAAGATAGATCTTACTACTAATAAAAGACCTTTACTAAAACTTACTAAAGATAAGCGGGGGGGTACTAGAGGGGGACTAGCACACACTTAAGGCTTAGGCTAACTAGATATAGAGAGTAAAGTAGGAGTATAAGGAAACTAAAAGCTAGAGGTAGGTAAGATAGCTTACCTTATTCCTAGTTTATAAGCCCCTATAAGCTAAGTATAGAGCTAGGGCGACCCTACTCCTTTACTTATTAAGGTATATTAGCTTTATTATAATATAACTATAGATAAGAAAGATTAAGCTAAATACTTTTCTTTATAAGTAATAAATACTTAGATATAATATAAGGATATATTAGTATAAATATAGGGTAAAGGATATTTATTATATACTTCTTTAGTATAAACTTATAAGCTAGTACTATACCCTTACTATAGTACTATTAAGGGACTAAAGAGATATACTTTATACGCTTAACTACTTAGTTAAAAGTAGGAAAATAGTAAAATAGGTATATAACCTATAGAGGCTAACCTATATAAATATTAGACCTAGGGCAGAACTAGGATAGGATAGATATAGAGTAAGTATAGAGTAGATAGGGAGGAGCTAAGGCCTAATAAAGGGGATACCCCCCCCCCTAAGGGGGGCAAAATAAAAATAATTAGGAAGAGGGGCCTTACTAGCCCTTATTAGGAACTAATATATAATTAGAGTTAGATAGAGAAGTAAGGGTTTTCCTCTAAAGAGTCTAGTTTTTCCCTTACTTATAAAGGCAGTAGGACTAGATAAGTATATATAGGCCTAGTTAGTATAATTTAATAATAAATAATTAAAATTAAGCTAGTTAATTACTAAATAAGCTTATAATTATTATATAGAATAGTAATTAGGTATAGAAATAGTATTAATTAAGGAGTAAAAGAAGCTATAGTATAAGGGGGAATAAGGGATACCCTTATAGGGTGGGTACGTCTTCTACTATATAATATTACCCCTATTGTGGGTACTAAATCCTATAGGTCTATCCCGTGACACCCTTCCATTTGATAACATGCTCACTTCTGGTCGAACGGCATGGACACCGGGACCTGGTCACCGCTTCAACATGAAAGCGTTTCAAAACCCATCTGCAGACAAGTTCGGCATGGTAAGACTCCCAAGCTACGTTGATCGCTTGCGTTGGATGCGCAGCTAATTCATCACTTTGCTCAAAGACCAATACTTGTGGTGGACACTTTCTCAAGGAAGATGTTGCTGCATTTGACGCTGCTTTTTTTGGCATCCACGCAGTGGAAGCAAAGGTACGCTACTCTGATCCCAGTCAAGATTGCAGACAGGCTTGTATATGCAGTTTCGAGGGACTCACCTAATGCAACCCAGGCCATAGATCCTCAACACCGCCTTCTTCTTGAAATTGCCTACGAATGCTTCGACAACGCAGGGTTTAGTATGGACGCACTATGGGGCTCAAACACTGGCGTCTACGTGGGCCAATGGGCCAACGATTATCACGAGATACAAACACGCGACATTGATGCCCCGCCACTTTACCTTACTACCGGTACTGGTCCGGCCATTTCTTCCAACCGTATATCTTACTTGTTCAACTTGCGCGGGCCAAGCTTCACTGTAGATACAGGTTGCTCTTCTGGCCTTGTTGCCCTGCACCAAGCCGTGCAAAGTCTCCGGAGCGGCGAGACCTCGCAGTGTTTCGTCGGCGGCGTGAACCTCATGTTGGATCCCCAGCGTTTTGTTTATCAAAGCAAGCTGAAGATGTTTTCCAACGAAGGCCGGTCCTTTGCCTTTGATGCGCGCGCCAACGGATACGGCAGAGGCGAGGGATGCACTGCCGTCATGCTGAAACCGCTCTCGGCTGCACTGCGGGACGGTGACCAGATCCGAGCAGTGATCCGAAACTCGGTTTTGAATCAAGATGGGCGGACGGCGGGTATTACAGTGCCTTGCCCCAAAGCGCAAGAGGAAGCTATTCTGAAAGCTTACCGAGACGCTATGCTCGACCTCCGCGCCGACTATGTAGAGGCGCACGGCACAGGGACCAAGGTTGGCGATCCCAAGGAAGCCGGCGCCATCGCCGCAGCACTTGCACGCGGAAATGATCCTGGTGCTTTGCTCCCGATAGGATCTATAAAGGCCAACATCGGGCACACTGAAAGTGCTGCCGGGCTAGCTGGGTTGATCAAGGCTGTACTCATGCTGGAGCATGGCGTGATACCACCGCAAGCCAACTATGAATTCCCCAATCCTGACCTTTGTCTAGAAGAAAGAGGTCTACGTGTAAGTTGATATCCAAAAGCATTCCGCGACACTTGATTGACAGACCTGGTTGCAGGTCCCAACTCAGCTGGAACGCCGAACGCTGCGGAGAATATCGGTCAACAGGTGCGTGAATATTTGCAAGCAGGCCATGCTTTTGAGCTCTGATAGATCATTGTGCTAATGACAATCTTGTTAGTTTCGGATACGGCGGGACCAATGCTCATGTGGTCGTAGACGCCGCCGCCGATGCATTCTGTGCTTTGTCGGGTCTTGGGCGTCACATCTCGACGCAACGCATCTTTTTCATCAGTGCAGCCAGTGAAAAGGCATGCCAGAAGATCTGTGCAGGATTGGCCAAATACCTCGCTAAACGTGCAGCCTCGCTAAAGACTGATACGTCAGAGGTTCTGGCTCGACTTGCATTTACCCTTACAAAGAAGTCTATTCATCCATACCGGTTGGCCCTAGTCGCGCAAGACATGGACGCGTTAATTGAGCAGCTCATCCTGGCAGCTTCTTCGCCAATTGCGCGTCAAGACAGAAAGCACGATGCCCACATCGGTCTGGTCTTCAGTGGCCAAGGGTCTCAGTATGCCGAGATGGGTCGCGAGCTGTTGTCTAGCTCTGCAACCTTTTCCCAATCCATTGACAAAGCTTGCCAGCATCTCCTGGAGCTCGGGAGTGGTTGGAACCTGCGAAAAGAGCTCTGCAAGCCTCAGGCGACGACGCGTATAAATGAACCTGCGCTGTCTCAGCCGCTCACAACGGCGATTCAACTTGCCTTGGTTGACTTGCTGTTTGATCTCAACATTGCCGTCAGTGCAGTGGTTGGACACTCCAGTGGAGAGATTGCGGCAGCGTATGCTGCTGAAGCCATTTCTTTCGAGGATGCCATGACCGCGTCATACTATCGCGGTTCACTGACCAGCTCGCTGGTTGTCGGCAACCCGGAATGTGACGGCGCGATGCTTGCCGTCGGTGCAGACGCAGCTGTGGTGAACCAGCGTATCAGTGAGATTGGTGATGCTCACGGACGAATGAGAGTTGCTTGCTTCAACAGCCCCAATAGCGTGACCGTTTCTGGGGATTCCGCCGCTGTCAACGAGTTGAGGGCACTCCTCATTGCTGAAGGCACATTCAATCGAATGCTTCCAACAAACGGTGCCGCCTACCATTCTCATCAAATGGAGTCCATGGTCAAGGAATATACATTGTCGCTACAGAAGAAACTGTCCCCCAAGAAAACCACTTCCAACTTCGCGCCGCGGATATTTAGCAGTGTCACCGGCAAGGAAAACAACCAGGAAACGCCGCTTGACGGGGTGTACTGGGCTACGAATCTTCTCAGTCCCGTTCTCTTCTCGCAGGCTCTCCGTGAGATGTGCGAGCAGAGGTACAATGGCAAAGCACTTGACATGATTATAGAAGTTGGTCCACACTCCCAGCTTGGAGGAGCAGTCAAGCAAACGGTCAAGGCCCTGAAGGAAAGCGATGCCAAGATTGCATACACAAGCGTTCTCAAGAAAGGCAAGGATGCTCGGCAATCGTTGCTGGAATGCCTGGGCTCCCTCCATGTCTGCACGGCTACAGTTGATCTGAATACCAGCAATGGGCTCAGTGGCAATGACGTGCCCAAGCTACTTGTTGACCTTCCTCCTTATCCGTTTGACCATGAACGCAGCTTCTGGCATGAGACAAGAATTTCCAAAGATTACAGACATCGCAAGCATGCGCCTCACGAGCTTCTCGGCAACTTCTCGCACGATACAAATCGTGTAGAGCCGCGATGGCGCCAGTTCATCAGCCTCAAACAGACTCCTTGGCTGAAAAGCCACTCTGTCCAGGGGCAGATTGTGTTTCCGGGAGCTGGCTTCATAACAATGGCAGTGCAGGCCATGCGTCAGCACATGCACGCGACCAGTCCATCGGTCAAGGTACACAGTCTCTTGCTTCGTAATGTCAGCATCAGCAGAGCCCTGGTTCTGCCCGCCGATGGACCGGACGTCGAAATCACCTTGACGCTGCGCCCAGAATCCCACACGGCCAAAAGTTCCTCCACCGTCTGGAGTGAGTTTCGCATCTTTACCGTGACACCTGAGAGCGTCTGGACCGAGCACTGCCGGGGCTTAGTCCAGGCCGAGACACAGGCCGCGGAAGTGGACGACATAGCAGCGGACGTCAAAGACACAGTTGATGCTAGCGCAGCATGCACCCATGAGGTGACACCTCAAAAGTTGTATCACCTGGGCCGCGAAATCGGTCTTGACTGGCAGCATCCCTTTGACAACGTCTCGAGCATCCGTACTAGTCGGGACGCGGTCGTAGCGGTTGCTCGTCAACCCATTTCGGATGTCCATGTCGGAGGCATGGGAGATATTCTCCACCCGACCGTGTTGGATTCTTGTTTGTTCCATGGTCTTTGTGCAGTTCTCGTGCTCGAGCGAGGCGCCACGTCGACATTTGTTCCCAACTTTATCGAGCAACTGCGCATCTTCAACAGGGCGCCGAATTCGAGCAGCGAGCTTGTGAGCACGTCCAAGCTCAGCCGAGACACCTCGACCTATGATGTCATCATTCAGGAAAGATGTAGCAATCCCAGTCAAGCCGTCATTCTCACCTCTCAAGGTGTACACACAACAACTCTCCCAGGAGATACAGGCCTGAACGAAGTGATTGGCGACATCTGCCACAGCCAGGACTGGGTTACATACGTTGACGCCTGGACGCCTGACCACTGCGATCGGATTTGCAAATCTGTCGTCGCCCCTGCCAGCTCACTGGAGGATAATCGTGGACTCGATGCTCTTACTCTGCACTTTATTCAGAAAGCAGTCAAAGAGGTAGATCCGGACCGTGTACCAGACGGACCCCGCCGTTATTTCTTCCAGTGGATGAAGAGCTACGCAAATACGTCACTTGACAATCAGTCTCTCCAACAAGCCTCCGCCAGCCCTGGAATATGGGCCTTTTTTGAAGGCGTCAAGAGACTTGGACCGCACTTGGCAGACATTCTCGTCGAGAAGACAGATCCTCTAGCTCTTCTCACACCAGATGGCCTTCTGGGACAACTTTACAATACCGAGCGCTGTAAACGGTGCATAGAGCAGATGGCCGAGTACTGCCATGCACTGGGACAACAAACACCAGGGCTCAAAGTGCTGGAGGTTGGTGCAGGTACAGCGTCGGCAACATTGCCGGTCATTCAGGCTCTGAACGGTCGAGGCAGTACCAATGCGCACAGCTACACCTTCACGGATCTCTCTCCGGCCTTTTTTGAACCGGCAAAAGAACGTCTTGGTAGCTTCGCGGACGCAGTCAAGTTTGACATTCTGGATATAGAGCGCTGCCCACTGGAGCAGGGCTTCCAAGAGGCTGGCTATGATCTCGTCATCGCGAGCAACGTCATTCACGCGACCCGGCGTATCGACTCGGTCCTCGCAAACATCAAAAAATTGCTCAAGCCCGGCGGCAAGTTTATGCTGATGGAGCTGACTGTACCGACTCCGCATTACAATCTATTATTCGGTGTCTTCAAGGGCTGGTGGGCAGGGTACGACGAAGGTCGTCAATTGTCTCCTCTCATACCACGGTCGGAATGGATAACGCGATTGACGCGTGCCAAGTTTTCTTCTGCAGAAATGTGGTTTGAGGATTATCCAGAAGAGCAGGGAGGCACGATCAGTGTCCTCATAGCCAGTGCGCCATGGGACTCGGCTGAAGCTGAGCTGCCCCCCATTGACGTGGTTACGACCGAGTTCAGCGCCCTTGAGTTTGGCGATGAGGCAGTTTTGAAGACTATTGCTACGAGTGAAGAATTTTCCAACACTCAAGTCTCAATCCGCTGTCTTTCGGATGTCCTATCAAAGGGCAATGTTGTCATCGTGCTGCCAGAGGTGGCTAGATCTTTGTGTAAGGATCTTGATGGATCTGCATGGGAGAGATTTAAACACTCGATTCTGGAAGCGCGCGCTGTGCTACTCGTTGGCTGTGTCAGCTCCTTTGGCTCCGATTTCATCAGTGGAGGAATCTGGCTTGGTTTCGCACGTTGCTTGCGACTGGAGCTTCCCAGATTACGCATCATCACACTGGATATCAGCGCTCAGCGCGCTTTCATGATGAAGAGGCTGGCAAGTGTGCTTCCCCCGCTCACGCGCTCCATAAAGCTGGGCCTTGGCCTTCAAGGCCGCGGCGAGCTTGACAATGAATTTCGAGAAATCGATGGACAGCTCTTTGTCTCCCGCCTCGTCTCAAACAACAAAATGAGCGACTACGTACATCGCAGCAGGCATCGGGCACCGCCCGAGCTCTCCCCATTTCTGGACAAACAGCGTCCAATGTCGGCC
Organism: Beauveria scarabaeidicola; assembly: GCA_037289395.1. NCBI lineage: Eukaryota > Fungi > Ascomycota > Sordariomycetes > Hypocreales > Cordycipitaceae > Beauveria > Beauveria scarabaeidicola. Next base: position 11,706 of record JAEIJG010000923.1, read on the forward strand.
GAGCTTCGCGTACCAGGTCTTTTGGAAAGCATCCGGTGGAAGGATGATGCGAAAGCGACCAAGCTTGGTCCTGACGAGGTGAGGCTGGAGCTGCGGGCCGCAAGCATCAACTTCAAGGACGTTCTAATCGCCGCTGGGCAATTGGACGGCATCAATGAGATGCGCAACGATTGCAGCGGAGTCGTTGTTGAAGTTGGTTCCAACATGCGTGACCGCTTCAAGGCCGGCGATCGCGTTTGTGCGCTGTACTCACGATCTTATACCAATTACCCCGTGGTGCATGGCGACTGCTGCCAGATTGTGCCCGACACGATGACCTTTGAAGAGGCCGCTGCCCTGCCTGTCGTGTGGACGACTGTTTACTACTCTCTCGTGGATATGGGCCGCCTGGAAAAGGGAGACAAAATCTTGATTCACTCGGCAGCCGGTGCTGTCGGCCAAGCGGCCATCATGCTTGCTAGGCATATTGGGGCAGAGGTCTTTGCCACCGTGGGTAACAGTGCTAAGCGGGAGCTGCTCCGCGAGAGATATGGCATTGCCGACGACCACATCTTCTCTAGCCGAACTCCTGCCTTTTATGACAAGATAAAACGCTATACCGGCGGCTATGGAGTCGACGTTGTCCTGAACTCGCTTGCTGGTGATCAATTTCGGCACTCGTGTAACCTTACCGCTCCGTTTGGCCGGTTTGTTGAGATTGGTCGCAAAGATCTTATGGATGATGCACGCATGCCCATGGGCTTTCTGCTCAAGAACATTACATTTGCCTATGTCGATCTCAGTATGATCATGGAGGAGAAGAGGTCGCTTGCAAGACGTCTACTGCAAGATGTTGTCAAGCTTGCAGCTTCCGGTTCCATTCACCCCGTCACACTCACCACGCTGCCCATCACGGAGATTGAGACGGCTTTTCGTATGATTCAAGCCGGAAAGCATACCGGCAAGATGGTCCTTCGAGTGGAAGAGGGCCAGAAAGTCAAGGTGAGCAGATGTTTCCAGGATTCCGCCCAAGAGCCATCACGTCGTTAAGAGGAGAGATGCTAATCGTTTGAGTACAGGCCGATCCACCAGCGCCTGCCCAAGCAGAGTTGAAGCCGGACGCAACATATCTGTTGGTCGGGGGTCTCGGAGGCCTTGGACGCGCGATCGTCACATGGATGGGAAGTCGAGGCGCAAAGAACATTCTGTGTACTTCCCGATCAGGCTGCTCAGACAAGCAAGGCCAGACGCTGATCAGACACATGGAGTCTCTTGGCGTCAAAGTTGTTGCGATGAAGTGTGATGTGACGGCCGAAGATCAGGTGGCCTCTCTGCCCAAAGTAGCTGCAGATTGTGGCCTACCGCCCATCCGAGGTGTGATTCAGTCCGCGATGGTACTACAGGTAAGTACAGCAGCATGCATGCGCGTCGGCCGCACTTTGACCGTTCTCTGCACATGTTCAAACGGAAGCAAGCATGGCGACGCTGACCAACTGCTCCTAGGACTCTGTTTTTGAGGAGATGACGGCGGATGAGTGGCGCGGAGCCATTGGTCCCAAAGTCGCGGGCTCTCTCAATTTGCATCGATGCTTTGGCAACGAGCTGGACTTTTTCATCTTCATGTCGTCCGCCGTTGCGCTGCGCGGCAACCTAGGGCAGTCCAACTATGCCTCTGGCTGCAGCTTTCAGGACGCCTTGGCACGATACCGCACAGCAGCCGGCATGCCTGCCTACTCCATCAACGTTGGCCCCGTCCGCGACGTGGGATTCGTGAGCGAGAGCCCTCAAGTGGCCGCGGCGTTGCGAAAACAGGGCCTGGGCACCATCAGCATGTCCGACCTGCTTGCGATGCTGAATTACGCCGTGAGGCATCCTCGCAGCGGCCATCCCAAAGACAGCGTTTGTGCTATTGGCATGCTTCCCCGGGATACTGACGAGAGCTTGACGGATCGACGGTTTGCCCACTTGGTCCGCCACGACTTAGTCAGCCAGACAGCCGAAACCAGCGTCCAGTTTGCCGACATTCCGCGACTGTTGGACGGTACAGCCCCGGTTGAAAGATTGCTGGAAAATATCTGCCAGCTTGTCTTGCTTCAGCTCAGCAAGCTAATCGCTAGTCCGGTAGAGACGCTCAGCTCTGCGCAGAGTCTTGACAGCTATGGAGTAGATTCGTTGGTGGCTGTAGAGTTACGGAACTGGGTGGGAGCTTATTTGCAGGCCAATGTTCCGCTCATGGTCTTGAGAGGAACAAGCAGTATTCAGGAACTGGCCAAGATTATCGCCAAGGAGTCGCGGTTTGTGACAGCGAGCTGTTGAGCAGTAGGCTTCTTTACCGGAAACGAATTCTGAACAATGTAACGATTTTGAGTATGCTAATCTACACATTGTAGAATCTATAAGCAAATCCAACACACAAAGACTGGTACATACGGCCACAGGCAGTAGAAAACATGGCGTCCCGTCTCGTTCTTCATCATGCTTATTTAGTCTCCATAGAAAGCAGTCCTAGTCACCATTTCCAGGGTAGCGTACCTCTGTTTTTGGCGGTTCAATGATCATCACTCAGCAACTGCGCGTTCAACAATCTCCCTGCAGTACTTCTCATTAGTGTCGTGTTGGGCATTATTACTATCTGCGTCTAACCCAAACGGATGGCTTAAAGCAAGAAAGGAAAGGTGATTTCCAGAGGGCAGCCAGTATAAGATAGGATGTATAATGATACCTTACTTAAGTAGAAGAGGAAGGCTCATCAGTTTTCCTATACTCCGGCGCGCCCTCTTAGACGGTGGCCACAAGACCGGCAGGCCGTTTGGTGGAAGTCCGATCATCTTCAGGCTATCTGCCTCGCCCAGGCCCGTGAGAGAAATATTGGTCGGGGACCTACTGATTATCTATATCGCTTACTTGACTAGTATTTGAGCCGTAGATCTACACCCATAGAGTGCTTCATTCCATGCAAAGCCAAAAACATGGATGATATCCGACAGATCTATCAAGACACCACTCTTCCAGTTCTTCTCCAGTGGAGAAAGTGTGAAGCAAAATCCTACATGCCATAGAAATTCTAACACTTCATCTATAGCACGAGGTTCATTCTCGCCATCCTTAATAAATTCGTAGATAAGCGCAATATAATTCTTATCTGATGGCATAAGCCTTTGGATCTTGCTGACTGTTAACGGCGGCGCCCTTAGCTCCTCAGGGACGAGCGAAGCTGAGGCATGTCAAGCAAGACAGCAAGGCCAGTTTCAAAAATTGGGAAGGTAGAGGTCCCCCCCGGAGTGAACGGGGTTACTCACACATCTTCAAAGAGTATGAGAAGAGAAGAAAAGAAAACATCAGCGGATGGGCGAGACAGAAAATTGATAGGTAGTGGTATGGCGCGCGCCTTCCCTTTCAAATTGCTTCTCGTGCTCTTTCCCTCTAGATGGAAGGAACCCGCTCGCCAGTTGCCCGTTTGCTCTACCTAGGTACCTACGCGGGAGGGGGCTGTTTTCTGACATGCCCTAAACTGTGTCATATATGGCCATGAAAGTTGTCGTTTAGTAGGCGTTGAATTTTGTGCTCTTGATACTTGCTCATGATTAAAGGCAGGCAAGTAGGTACTTCATGTACTCGAGCAACGTTGAATCAGGTAAGTGCCATGATGGAACGACGCACAAATCAGGCCTCCCACCGCCCGGTCATGTTAGGGTCACGTGCCGTCGGTCAATGCGCTGGGCGCCCACGGCGGCGGAAAAACAGAGAAGCCCTCACGGTGATAGGCAGCAGCAGACCTTCGAGCCCTCACTCTGGCAAGCCTGTGAGTCTGTGAGCCACATACGACAGGCATGCCAGCGTGATGGCAGGAAGCGGCAGACCTCGAGCACTCGATCCACATATGATTCGCGTCTTGAGCCCTGCCCGCCGTACTCGTAGGCTCATTGCGTGGGCCGGCGCGCGGTGGAAATTTTTTGCCGCCATACTGTGCACGGACACGTAGGACGTAAATCATTTGTACTGGAGTGCTTCCGCCGTGCGTTTCTCGCGGTCCGAATGAACGCCAAAATTGGTGTTCGTGACACGATACTTACTAGTTGGCGATGGTCGAAGGTGGGCGGTGAAAGCGGTGGCGCTATAACTACAGCAACAACATAGCTTCATATATTAAAAATGCTTATCCACTCGTAACTTCGGGCGGTATGGTGTCACAGTCTGAAAGGAGCATTGATTGGAGCGGGTCCCTCCCACTTTTTTACAATCTGAAACTGGGTTTTCACCTCACGTCGTAAGTTCGAAACTCCGACGCGACCTTTTTTTTTTTTTTCACTCACTTAAAATTTAGAAGGCAAAGAAACGTATTAAGTAAATACTGTGCTATCATGCAGATACTTCCGCTACATGTTCCGCAGTCCATAAAACGGGGCTCAAGCAGGCCCAAATCGGGCCCGCCAACACCAACACTCGCATTCTTCCTGCAATGCGCTTCAAGCAGACACCCGTCCATCATCTATCCACCCATCCATCTGTTATTAAGCTTGCTAGCAAGTCATTGCTTGCCCCGGCGGCAGTAAATCGTCCGGACCCCGTGGCGTCTTGCCGAGCGATGAATGGACTAAACGGGAACAATGACACCCTTTCCCTCTCCACATAAGACACTACTACATCGCTGGGGTCTTGTTAGCTACTACGGCTTGTTAGCTCAAGCTTCTTGGTCTGGGCGGCTTGGCTACTTTCGAATTAGACTAGACCTCGTGAGAGGCGTCCCGGTACCTATCGGCAGGGTTGGAAAAAAGTCAGTGACTATTTTGATGACTGGTGAGTGACTGGAAAAGTGGGGCTGACTGAATGATTTTAGTCAGTGGCTGGTAGTTAATAG